>PJEM01014677.1:0-33784 GCA_004023845.1 Helogale parvula | reverse complement strand
ACTGTTAGATATATTTATAACTCTGCATCCTGGAGAGAGAAAATTCACCTTCTTTTCGAGTGCACAAGACACATTCTCCAAGATAGTTCACATACTGTGGCATAAAGCAGCCCTCCATAAGCATAAACAAATAGAAATCATACCATGCACACTTTCAGATCACAATGCTCTGAAACTTGAAATTAACCACAGGAAAAAGTCTGGAAAACCTCCAAAAATGTGGAGGTTAAAAACCACCCTACTAAAGAATGATTGGGTTAATCAGGCAATTAAAGAAGAAATTAAAAAAATATATGGAAACCAATGAAAACGAAAATACAACAATCCAAAATCTCTGGACGCAGCAAAGGCAGTTCTAAGCGGAAAGTATATTGCAATCCAGGCCAATCTCAACAAACTAGAAAAAGTGCAAATTCAAAATTTAACAGAGCACCTACTGGAACCAGAAGGGAAGCAGCAAGAGCACCCCAAACCCAGCAGAAGAAAAGAAATCATAAAGATCAGGGCAGAAATAAACAATAGAGAATCCAAAAGAACAGTCGAGCAGATCAATGAAACCAAGAGTTGGTTCATTGAAAAAATAAACAAAATCGAAAACCTTTAGCCAGGCTCCTCAGAAAGAAAAGAGAGAGCACCCAGATAGACAAAATCATGAATGAAAAAGGATCTATTACAACCAATCCCTTAGAAATACAAGCAATCCTCAGAGATTACTATGAAAAATTATATGCCAGCAAACTGGACAACACAGAAGAAATGGACAAATTCCTAAATGCACATGCAATGCCAAAATTCAAACAGGACGAGATAGAAATCAGGAATAGACCGAAAACCAGTGAATAAATTGAATCAGTTATCAAAAATCTCCCAATGAATAAGAGCCCAGGGCCAGATGGCTTCCCAGGGGAATTCTACCAGACATTTAAAGCAGAGCTCATACCCATTCTTCTCAAACTATTCCAAAAAATAGAAAGAAATAGAAGGAACACTTCCAAACTCATTCTACGAAGCCAGCATCACCTTGATACCAAAACCAGACAGAGACCCAGCCAAAAAAGAGAACTACAGACCAATATCCTTAATGAATACAGATGCAAAAATACTCAACAAGATACTAGCATATCAAATTCCACAGCATATAAAAAGAAATATGCATCATGATCAAGTGGGATTCATTCCTGGGTTACAGGGCTGGTTCAATATTCGCAAATCCATCAGTGTGAACCATCACATTAACAAAAGAAAGGATAAAAACCATATCATCCTGTCAATAGATGCAGAAAAAGCATTTGACAAAATACAACACCCTTTCTTAATAAAAACCCTTGAGAAAGTCGGAATAGAAGGAACTTACCTAAACATTATAAAAGCAGTTTATGAAAAGCCCACAGCCAATATCATCCTCATGTGGAAAAACTGAGAGCATTCCCCCTGAGATCAGGAACACGACAGGGGTGTCCACTCTCACCACTGCTGTTTAACATAGTGCTGGAAGTCCTAGCATCAGCAATCAGACAACAAAAGGAAATAAAAGGCATCAGAACTGGCAAAGAAGAAGTCAAACTGCCACTTTTCACAGATGACATGATACTCTACATGGGAATCCCGACAGACTCCACCAGAAGCCTTCTAGAACTGATCCATGAATTCAGTAAAGTTGCAGGGTACAAAATCAATGTACAGAAATCAGTTGCATTCCTATACACCAAAAATCAAGCAGCTGAAAGAGAAAACAAGAAACTGATCCCATTCACGACTGCACGAAAAGCCATCAAATACCTAGGAGTAAACCTAACCAAGGATGTAAAAGACCTATATGATGAGAACTATAGAAAACTTATGAAAGAGATTGAAGAAGACACCAAGCAATGGAAAAACATTCCCTGTTCATGGATCGGAAGAATAAACATTGTGAAAATGTCATTACTACCCAAAGCAATCTACACATTCAATGCAATCCCCATCAAAATTGCACCAACATTCTTCTCAAAGCTAGAACAAACTATCCTCAAATTCCTATGGAACCACAAAAGACCCCGAATAGCCAAAGTCATATTGAAGAAGAAAACCAAAATGGGAGGCATCACAATCCCAGACTTTAGCCTCTACTACAAAGCTGTCATCATCAAGACAGTATGGTATTGGCACAAAAACAGACACATAGATCAATGGAATAGAATAGAGAACCCAGAACTGGGCCCACATATGTACGGCCAATTAATTTTTGACAAAGCAGAGAAGAGTATCTGATGGAAAAAAGACTGCCTCTTTAGTAGGTATTGCTGCAAGAACTGGACAGCAACATGCAGAAGAATGACACTAGACTACTTTCTTACACCATACACAAAAATTAACTCAAAATGGCTGAAGGACTTGAATGTGAGACAGGAAACCATCAAAACTCTCAAGGAGAAAGTAGGAAACAACCTCCTTGATCTCAACCACAGCAATTTCCTACTCGATACATCCCCAAAGGCAAGGGAAATGAAAGCAAAACTGAACTCTTGGGACTTCATCAAGGTAAAAAGCTTCTGCACTGCAAAGGAAACAATGAAGAAAACTAATAGGCAATGTACAGAATGGGAAAAGATAGTTGCAAATGACATATTAGAATAAGGGCTAGTATCTAAAATCTACAAGGAACTCACCAAACTTCACACCCAGAAAACAAATAACCCAGTGAAAAAGACATGAACAGACACTTCTCCAAAGAGGACATCCAGATGGCCTACAGGCACATGAGACAATGTTCAACATCACTCATCATCAGGGAAACACAAATCAAAACCACACTGAGATACCACCTCACGCCAGTCAGAGTGGCTAAAATGGAACAAATCAAGAGTCTATAGATGCTGGCAAGGGTGTGGAGAGAAGGGCACCCTCCTACACTGTTTGTGGCAATGTAAATTGGTACAGCCACTTTGGAAAACAATGTGGAGGTTCCTCAAAAAACTATCCATAGAACTTCCTTATGACCCAGCAATAGCACTGCTAGGGATTTACCCAAGAGATACAGAAGTTCTGATGCATAGGAGCACATGTACCTCAATGTTCATAGCAGCGCTGTCAACAATAGCCAAAATATGGAAAGAATCTAAATGCCCATCACCTGATGAGTGGATCAAGAAGATGTGATATATATACACAATGGAGTGCTACATGGCAATGAGAAAGAATGAAATATGGCCATTTGTAGGAAAGTGGATGGACCTTGAGGGTGTCATGCTAAGCGAAATAAGTCAGGCAGAGAAGGACAGATACCATGTGTTTGCACTCATAGTTCTAACAGGAAAACAGGAGAAACCTGATGGAGGACCAGAGGGAGGGGAAGAGGGAAAGAGAGTTGGGGAGAGAGAGGGATGCAAAACTTGAGAGACTATTGAATGCTGAAAATGAACTGAGGGTTGAAGGGGAAGGGGGAGGGGGGAAAAGAGGTGGTGGTGTTGGAGGAGGGCACTTATGGGGAAGAGCACTGGGTGTTGTATGGAAACCAATTTAACAATAAACTATTTTTAAAAAATGGAAGAAACTGCCATCATTTCTTCTTGATTGGCTTTGCCTTGCCTGAGAGCTCCCTAAATCACACTGAAGGAGGAGCAACTGGGTGCCTCATTTGGTTGAATGTCCAACTTTGGCTCAGGTCATTATCTCACAGTTTGTGAGTTCAAGCCCCACATCAGGCTCTGTGCTGACAGCTCAGAGCCTGGAGCCTGCTTTAGATTCTGTGTCTCCCTCTCTCTCTGTCCCTGCCCCACTAACATTCTCCCTCCCTCCCTCTCTCCCTCCCCCCCTCAAAAATAAACATTAAAAATTAAAACACACACAACAGGTCTCTACTGTCCATATTCAGGGTTTTTAAATGGGCAACTGCTTAACTGGTCAAAAGGTAGTATTGTGAATAAATAAATTACATAAAAATAATTGTTAGATCTTATTAAAGATTTTCAATATCTCCCATTTTATTTTGACAGCTTTAATGAGGTATAAGACAAATAAAAATATATTTAATATGTACAATTTGATATTTTAATATATGTATACATTGTGAAATGATCTCACTTGTATATGGAATCTTAAATAGTCCAACTCCTAGAAGCAGAGAATAGAATGGCAGTTTCCAGAGTCTGGATGGAGGAGGAAATGGAGAGATGTTGGTCAAAGGGTGCAAAGTTTCAACTACGCAAAATGAGTAAGTTCTGGAGATCTAAAGAACAGTAGTTCTATATTTAACAAGACTGTGTCATATACTTGAAATTAGCTAAGAGGGTAGATTAGCAAGCTCATGGGGCAGGGGAGGTTGGGAGAGGGGGTAATAGTTATGTGAAGTGATGGATATGTTAGCTTAATTGTGGTGATCATTCTATTTCTTTAGAATTTGCTAATAAACCTCACAATTCACTAAATTTAATTTTTTCTCCTATTTTCTTTAAACAATATATTCTTGATAACAATAAAGAACATCTAGTTTAAAGAAGAGATTTAAAAAACTCATTATAAGCTCCTCCACCACAACATAAGATCATCGTAAGAAAGCTAATTTCAGAGACAGAGCAGAGTCCTTTCTACCACAGGTAGTATGAAAAAAACAAAGATTGGTAACGATGTCACTGAATAATCTTCCTAAAGTTTGTAGGTGCTCAATGCATAAGACCTCCAGCAATGGAAAGCACCAAAAATAAATGAAGTCTTCTTGATATTTTTCCCACATATTTTGTAATTTGAAAAGGTAAATTGAAAATTTACCTCAGTCTTGGTTTCTTAAGAAAGATATTGTATTCTATCATTAAGCAAGACTTTATCAAACACCCACCATGTTCCACGATGTTAGTTGTCCTTTATGGAGAGCCATTTATATGTCTGGGATCATAAAATGCTCTTAACATTTTAAATGTTTAAACATTTTAAAATAATTATCTCAGTCAATCCTGATAACAATGTTTGGGATAAATACACCCATTCTAATGTATCAGGAAACTGGACCTCAGAGATAAAGAAACATATTTAACATAGATCCCAGGTAGTGTTTGTTAGAAATGACGTTCAAATCTAGGTCTGCACCATTCTAGAGGCTGTTCACTCAAACACAATGCTCTACTGACAATCATCTTTGAAGGTCTTGACTCTTCTTCAGCTAATTTAATTAAATTCCATAAAGGAAAAGAAAAAGAAAGTTGCTTGCATATTCTCCATATTGTATTTCTATCTTTTATTAAAAGATTGTTCCCATAGCAAATAATTAATAAAGTTTTGCCTAATGAAGCATCCATTCATAAAGTAGCATAACAACAGGAAAACATCAGCAAAAAAATCTTTTATCCCCTGAATAAATAGGAGTTCACTAATCATATCTAGGGAAAAGAAAAAAAAACAATGAATATAATTATCATAAGGAATATTTTCTGAACTTGTCCTTTTGGGATTAGAGAAAGGTTGTCTTATCCCCTCAGGAAACAGAATATTTCAACTTTCAGAGTAGTGTAGCCATGGTTTGCTTTCACATCTTTCATAATATGTAACAGTCTATTGAAAAGTATGTGATCATTACCCTATTCCAAAAGAATGTACTGAAAAAGGCAGTTCCTTTCGGGTATGAATAAGAACAACTTATTCATACTTACTTGAAGCTTTGATGATTAAACTCAAATGTATATCAACTCCAGCATCTCCTACTTTCCCCACCTGAGGTTAAAAATATTACTAATGGGCATATTCAATACTAGCGAGGTGCATCCTGAGTCCTTCATGTGAGGTGCCATGTTAACAAGCCTTGAAAGGAGATCCATTAGCAGCAATGAGGCTTTTTAAGTCAAAGTAAGTAATTAATGGGATTATGAATAATGGTTATTATTCAATTCAATCACAGAAAATGACATTGAATATGAAAAGAAGGACTTGATATTGCCCAATAAAGTAGTTAGAATTTTGAAGAGCTATTCATATAATGGGAATAATATCCCAGGGTGATGAGACGCAGTCTACAACACAGAAACTCAAGACAGCTTATTCATTTGGAGCATGAAACTCTTTTATGAATATCTAATTTATACATTTGGGCATTATATTAGCTTCTACAGATCACATGATAATCAAGTAGCTCTTGGTGATTAATAATTACAACTCAATTATGTTGACTTCCAGCCAATAGGAGAAACATGACTTTTTCACTAGTCAAAAATAAAAGCAAACTTAAAAATCATTCATTTCCTCTTCCGAAATTGTGTGTATGACATAAAGGAAAGAAAACATTGTTAATAATCCATACAATGTCACCTCCACATACAGAATCTTAAGAGTTTGGTACATTATGAAAGGGGAGAAAGTTAATTTCCTTACACAAACCTCACTCATTCTACTCTTCACATATGTACAAATCAGGAAAGAGTAGTTAAATTGATGAATTGATTTTGAGTCATCTAATAAACCACAGCCATTAGTAGGTATGGTCACCATGTTATGAGAGGTATAAACCTACACTTAGCTCCCTGTTTTATGGACCTACGTAAGTTGGTTCGAGACTTACAAGAGGCCTTGTAGGTTCCCTCTCTCTTGTTCTGCCTCATGCACGTTTGAGGGTCGTTATTCACGGAGGCAAGGTTCTATACCGTGCTGCAGTACAGGTCAGTTCTCTACTACCAGAAGATAGTAGGGTATCAAGATGTCAATGGAAGTTTTAATGGATGGTAAGAGGTTGCATCTCAGACCATGAGCCTAAGTGGTATCTTGGTCCAGTTTATTTAGGGTTTGAATTAGAATACTGACCACTCAAGCAGCAATTATGAGAGCATTCTTGGGGGCTCTAACTACTTATATACTTCATGTGCTTAGCCTCTTTGTGAATTCCAATGGAAATAAGAGGAAGAATTCTGTTTTTCTTTATTTAAGGACCATTATACCATGGAAAAATATTAAAACTGTCCTAACACTACACTAGTTACTTATAATAAAGGCTCAAAAACAGGAGAAGTTTCAAGATAAAACAGCAGTATTACCGTAAATCTAACTGAATGAGGTTTGAAATGTTCTTAAAAAATTTAAGTCAGGGCTGGATATATATATGTGTGTGTATGTACGTATAATTGTATGTTTATATTTATATGTATATGTATTTATATATAAATATATTTTCTAAATATATATATTTAGATATATATTCATATATATTTATATATAAGAATATAATCACAACTTGTTTTTCATAGATATAGGTAATATAGGTTGCTTTACCAAGAGATTCATCTTAAGGATTCTATTAGATCTTGAAATTATTTAAGTCCATACTTTGTAGCTACAGTTGCTTGGTTAAGACTTGTGCCAATAAAGCCATGGTTATGAGTTGATTATTATAGAAGCATCTAAACAAGACTATAAGGGACAAGATCCTGTCCATCCTGTCAAACTTCCTTTCAGGGGAATCTACAGCATTCCAAATGGACTCATCCAAACCAAAACCGAACGTGTGGTGACAGTACTAACTGGCTTGCAGACCTGGACTGTGACCATAAATAACCAGTTCTTTCATACCTCGCTTATTTGCACGGAAAAGAGTCCTGGGTCTGAATGACCCACTAGAAACTAGTACTACACCTGAACTTAAAATAACAAAATGAAAAGAATAATGAATTCAGTATAATTTTTGTTTGGTGATTAATATCTTATTAACTGAAATTCTTTGTTTTACCAAAGAGCAACTTTTCTAGTAGACAACGCAGATAGCAGTAGATTAGTATGTACCTCATATGTCAGACGTGTGCTTTCCTTTATGATAAGCATAATCTCACCAAACCATACACAATATTTTAGAAATGAACAGATGGAGACTCAGAGAAGTTCACGACTTTTTTTTTTTAAAACATATGGTTAATGACTAGTGAAGTAATCTAACTTCAAAGTCTATTCATTATATTTTGACTACAAAATACCAAATAGTAACTAGTAACTGGTAACTCAATGGTTTCCCCATCCCTCCCTGCTTCTTCTGAAGGGGTGCCTTATGCACTTGTTTCTACTTATACTGGTGACAAAAAGACAAAAGTTAGAAATAGAGAAAATATAAAACTCTGCTTAATTTTAGGGTCATAAAGAAGACAAAAAAAAAGAGAGAATTACCTAAAGTTTTCAGAGTAAAGATAAGTGAAAATGAATGGTCAATGAGATAGTTAAAACAATTTCCAAATGCCATATGTGTTACATGAATAAACTAGTTACCTGTTTCTAAAAACTTCCATATGCTAGACAAATGCAGAAAATTATGAAATTGCCTATTTTTATTTCAAGGGATTTTCTTTAAAATACGATCTTTTGAAGAACATTTTTTAAAACAAAAAACAGTACTACACATGGAATTTTTTTAAATCAACAAAGTTTTTAACCATCACAAAATCAAAATGGCACTTTTTAAATTGACGCCTTGCAATATTTTGCATCTCTCCCACACTGTTCCTGTTAACCCGGAAGGAGGTGGAATCTGTTACCACTTGAGGTGCTTCTAACAAAGGTATCATTTGCTAATTTGCAAGCCAAGTTTGTTTTTTTTTAAATAGAAATTTGTTCCCCAAGGAGAGGCTGAAGTGAAGATCTAAGTTTTTACTGTGCATGTCAAAGATGAATGTGTCATGCTTACTCTAAGTGGGTATTGAAATTATATAATGATGGGACCCCTCTGAGAGTTTGTAATCTATTAAAAGGCAAATATCACCATAAATACAAATATAACACAAGAAACTATTATGTGTAATTCTTGTTAAAGATGTATCCATTCATTTATATAATATATACTTGTTTGTATTATAAGCATTCATAGGAAGGAAAAACACAACCTCCTTATGGTATCCAGTGTACTTTATGGACCCTGAGGCATTTGAATGGTGAGTTAAAGAGAAGGAATTTCAACAGATTAAAAAAACATGAACAGCTTCATAGAAAATTCAGTTTGATGCATACAATACATCCATATAAAGAAGGAGTTTGGAGATCTGCTGAAAAGATAGATTAAGGTCAGACTGAAGATTTTAAATGCTAAACAAAGGAGTCTGAATGTAATTTAGAGAGCAAGGAAGATTTATTGAGGTTTTTGCTTGTTCGCTTTTGAAGCACAGGTATAATACAGTACAGAAATATCTCCAAAAATATTTTATAATCAAATCTCTTAAAAGCTCTACTTTACTATATGATTGAATTATATAATAAATTTCTTAAGAGTGGCTGCTTCTAAGGGCAGAGGTTATTGTTTTGGGTTTGGAAAGGAACGTTACATTTCATTATGTATTGTTTATTTTTATTTTTTTAAACCATGAGTGTGTGTTCTCTGCAATTTAAAAAGTAAGGTAAATATATTTGAATCATGTCTTCTCTTTATACTTTGTTTTTGTCAAGAAGCCATGTTAGAGTTCTGAAAAATAGTTGGTTGTTTATAGTTTTAAGTTAAATACTGAGTCTATAATAAAAATGTGTGACTTGTAGAAAAATGTCTTATTTGTATGAAAAATTTTGACTTTAAAAGTAACATTAATTTTCACAGTTTCACAAGAAATAGTAAAATGATGAGGATCTAGGTTGTAAGAATAAAGAATTAAACCTAATGATTCAATAGAGACACAGACCTGGAAAGATATCTATAAGTGCTATTGGACCACTTGCTTTGGTTTTTTTTTTTAATGTTCATTTACTTATTTTGAGAGAGAATGAGTAGGAGAGAGGGAAAGAGAGACTCCCAAGCAGGCTCCACACTGTCAGTGCTGAGCCTGATGCAGGGCTCAGTCTCACAAACCCTGAGATCATGACCTGAGCCTAAATCAAGAGTCAGACACTTAACCAACTGAGTCACCCAGACACCGCTAGACTACTTGCTTCTTAACTGAGGAATTGATTCTACAGCATCCATGAGAGATCATCATCATTAGCACACTGAAAATACTTTGTATAACTATAATGATGGATATCATTATACATTTATCCAAACCCATAGAATATACAACTCCAGGAGTGAACTGTAATATCAACTATGGACTTGGGTAACTGTAAATGAATCAATGTGGGCCATTAATAGTAACAAATGTACCACACCGGTAGAATATGTTGAAGATTATGCATGTTTGGGGGCAAGGGAGGCATGAAAAAATTCTTTACCTTCCTCAATTCCACTGTGAACTTAAAAACGACTCTAAAAAATTATCTTAAAAAAATCTACAGAGTAATTCTTACCATAGGTAACTATATATTTTATAAGATTTTGCAACTCATTTTTTTAAAAAGCACCCTTAGGTAGTAGGAAGACTTTTCCTGGAGATTTCCCCTTCGGTTCTTGTTAAAACAAGTAATGATTCTGAGGAAATGTTAGGGCCACTTTCCAGATGCCCTCTTCTTACTCACTGAATCCAACAAACTCTCTTTTGAGGCTTAGTACAAGACTAATCAATGGGCAGGCTCCGTGTGTAGAGAACTGGTGCTCTGCCGTATACAGGGAGAATGACTTTGTTGCCCTGTGGACCACACAGGAATGATGACTGTGCCAGAGTCGCCCGAGATGAAGGCCTCAACTCTTCCTGACCCACCGGACAGGGTGGCAGCATTACAAATAACCAATGTCATGATACTCTATGCACATAGTGGCCCCTCCAGTGGAGCCAGGCACAGCCTACAAGACCGCACCTGGCAAACCTCCCCCTGAAAAGGAACACCTACTGGGTCTTCTTGGCTTGGTAAGAACTTGTTTGACCTCTGCCCCATCCTTGAGCATGATATCTGTCAAAAAGACCTGAAAGCCTAAAGGCTACTCAATGGCGGACAGAGAACCTATGAGCTGGTACATTACCAGGCAGCAGAAGACAAGGCTGCTCCTCCCTCTTTGTGCTGGTTTGTTCTCTCTTGAGACTTTCTACTACCTTAACCTGTTCCTAGCATCATCAAAGACATAACTAACAAAGACTAACTCACAAAATGCCTGACACTTTAGAATTAGTGAAAGGGACAACAGAGTGCCTAGAATAAGTGGCTTGAGTACAGTAATACTAAAGGAGAAGGAGAACAGCTTCTGTAGAGGGAAAAAGGAACAAAGGAAGTTGGAAGGGAGGGAAGAAGAGAGCAAAAGAGAAAGTGAGGGAGAAAGGGAAAAAAACCCTATCCCCACAGCTTTGCCTTTTCCAGGACATCATATGGTTGGAAACAAACAATCTGTAGCCTTTCCAGATTGTCTTCTTTAACCTAGTGATATGTACTTGGAAGAAAGGAAAGAGGGAAAGATAAACCCCCTAAATAAAAATCCATTAAGCATAAAGATTAAAGAACTTCAGGAACTAAGAGACAAAATATTGTTCACTCCTAAGAAGCAAAATATATCTCAAAACCCAGAAAACATACAAAAAGATAAAAATAATTAGAGGAAATAGAACAATGAGAAGGTTATGAAAAATCCAGGGGAGAAAATGCAAACACATGACATACTAGAAGGAAAAACATTAACTCATAGAGAAGGGGCAGAAATTTGAAAGATAATAATAGTAGTAATAATAATAATAATAATAATAAACTTCCTAGGTTAGAAATATTTAATTTTGAATCACAAATAGGCTAATTCTAGACAAGATTTTTTTTTTCCCAAAAAGTATACATAAGCATATCCTGGTAAAGTTCCAGAGAAAATTTTGTAACATCTAGATAAAAATAAACAAAGTAACTTACAAGGAAATAATCTTATAGGGTAAGATTTTTTCAGTTATATCCAAGGAAAGTAGAATATGGTAATTAAAATACAAAAATGATTCCAAGTTTCAAATAAACATAGGATATCACTTCTAAGGAGTGAACAACATTTTGTTTCTTAGTTCCTGAAGTTCTTTAGTCTTTATGCTAGGTTTTTTGCTTAGGGGGTGGTTATCTGTGTTGGGGTCAGGTAAAGCACAAAGAAATGAGGAAAAGAAAAGGGAGCCACATTTTAAGACTATTAAGGCTAATGAAAATTCCATACACAATATGATCCCACTTCCATTATTTATAGAGTAAGCAGTATGGAAGATAGTTAGCAAAAAGACTTTTTTTATATTAGGACTTTAGAGTTTTAAATCTTTCCTACCTATACTTTTCATCATGTCTTAAAATTATCATTTATTACTTATATCAGAGGAGACAATAGAAGTATTCTTATTTTGGGGAAAAGAAGTTCTCCCATGTTTAGATTCCTCATAACTCTTCCCAGAGTTCTTTAGTTCTGTTTACAAAATACTATGAAGTAAATGATATCCTTCCTCCAAATGAATGGTCTCTAAAAATATGAATGAATATTAGAATGTATTTGAATATAAATTTAAATCCTTTTGAATGATCCCTCCAGGACTCTTCTATCTATGCTCTTGAAATCCCTGTTCCTTTCACAGAAATTGTCCACCATCTGTTCCCATTCTGAAACTTAAGTCTCCCTCTCTAATTTATCCTCAGCCTACATTATGCTCAAATATTTTTCTTCCCAAAAAATATTCTTGGAAACATCCATTTCCTTCACATAATACATATGCATTCTCATTACAAATCCTCCTCCAGCCCCTGACTTCCCTTTATCCTTCCTCCCACAGTCAAACGTCTTAACTGATTTATCTATTCTCATTGACTGTGTGTTGTTCTTATTAATAAGACAGGTCAAACCTTCAGGGCCTAGAAGAAACATTACAACACCAGCTAAAGACTGCGTGGTCTAGGAATTTTTCCAGGTAATACCTTCTGTGAGCTAGATGTTAAATATTATTTTAGAAACAAGAACCTATAGCCCATTTATTTCCAAGGGGGATGCAGTATTACCTTGGAAATGATCTTTCTAGGAGTCAACTAGGTGGCTCTCTCAGTTATTCAAATGTATCACAAGTAATCATCTTTCTGAGAACATGGAGCAGGGAACAATTTGACCCTCAACGGTCTGACTAAAGCTACCCCAGCCAACTGTCCTTTGGTAATAATAAGTGAATCTAATTGAGGAGATACCTCAATTTAAAGAGTCTGAGAAGAAAGAGGGCAAGGCTCAGAGGTTTATCCAGGGTCCAGAGGAGATGGAAGCTTTATATTCAGGAGCAAGGGCAACGACAAGAGGAGCCAGGGGTATTTGAAACTGGGAACTTCTTGGGTAATGGGTTCCCAATGGCCCATCTATGTGTTCTTCACACTAAGGAAGCCTCCAAACCCGTATTAATTCTGGATGTTGATAACCTCAAAGAGCAGGTATTAAGCTTTTTGCTCAAGTATAGAGGTGGTAACTCATGCAATTAATTGGGCAAGTATAATATTCAACCAAATCGGTAGCAATGAACTTGGGAAGCCAGTCATACAACTTATGATGAAAGAAAAAACTCACATGTGTTGCAATCATTTCCAGATGAGAAGTATTTATACCATGAAAATAACGGTCTCTGTAAAGTGAAGTTATAAATCATCTCATGATAAATTATTTCCCTGTAACTCCACCTTGCACGGATGCTAACGCTTCAATCATTCTTTCTCTATAAATGCTGTTTTGTTTCCAATATTAATGCAAACGCAGAATTAACGTCTCAAAATCTCGCTCCATGGATGTAAACATCTTTCCTCTAACTGACTTCACAGTCATGTTAAAAAACACTGTTGCCTCAATAACACTTTTCTCTGATAGTAAATTGCTTGCTGCATACATCCTAGCCAAACTAGATCAATTTTATTTGCTTTTGTTTCTCATTAATATAATTCAATAAGTAGGGTGTCTGGGTCGCTCAGCCAGTTAAGCATTCAACTTCAGCTCAGGTCATGAACTCGCAGTTTGTGAGTTTGAGCCCCGCGTTGGACTCTGTGCTGACAGCTAAGAGCCTGGAGCCTGTTTCAGATTCTGTCTCCCTCTCTCTCTCTCTGCCCCTTCCCTGCTCATGATCTGTGTCTCTCTAAAATATAAACAAACATTAAAAAATAAAAAATATATATGTCAATAAATAAATTTATTATAAAATTTAACACCCAATTCTTGTACACAAATGCAATAGAAAAGTTTCGTGCAAACTTTTTCTGTAAAGGGACAAAAAGTAGAAAATTTGGTCTTTGCAGGCCATTTGATATGTTTCAACTCCTGGATTCTGTCACTGAAGCTTAAAAGCAGCCATAGATAACAGGCAAATGAATGAGAATGAATGCGTTTAATAAAAATAAATCTTTATTTACAAAAAATGATGGCAAGAAAAACCCCTAAAAACAATTTACAGATTGGAGCTATGAGCCATAGTTGTTGACCCCTGCCCTATATAAAAAGCTGGAAAATAATTTCACACTTTAAAGGTCCTTTTCTATTAACCAATCACCTGTTACAAAGTATTATTTATTGTATATCAAAGATTCAGCCAAAAGTGGAAGTGCAATGAAGCGGAACTTGATTTCTGCAAATGTACTCAAAGAATTCTAAAGTATACGTATCTCAGTTTTCTTATTATTATCCTATAGCCCAGTAGACTACCAAGGTTAGAACAGTGGGGGCAAGACCCTAGGGCATAGGCAATTCCAATCAGTGCCGGTTAAAAATACTTCTCCTGAGAAAACATTTTCTATGTTCTAAATAATTGCCTTGGTTATTTTGAATTTTAATGTCTCACTATTTCAAATTGTTATGTTTTATAATTTGTAAAGAAAAAACATTGTATTCTACTTTAAACAATTTTGTTATATGGCCAATCTCCAAGACATCCATAAGTATTCCTTTCAAGAGAGTTCATTTCCATTTGTGGAGTTTAGGATTATTTGAACCCACTTGAGGAACAGTTCCTATCTCTAATGCCTGTGGTACTATACATATCCCTGTGTCTAAAGAGTGGGTTACATAGAAACAAGAATGATACAGATATAAGAATAAGCCAAATTTGTGTTACTTCTGTCATTCATAACTCTATCATTCAATTAACAACTTGTTGTTTTTATGTATTTGTAAACTTCCTGGAATTTATTGTGAAATGGGATTTTTATGCATCTCTTTCAAACTTAGACTTATGGTAAGATTTTTTTTTCTGTTTCTGTGTATATATTTTGATTTATGTGAAACGTTTTAAAATAAAAACTAATAAAAGTGTTCTTTCACCAAATATTGGCATGAATAGACCAACAAATACATTTATATGGTCAATTGAGCATAAATATACAAAGAAAACTAATTTGGATCAGTCATTGAAATTTTGTAGAAAGTAAAGCTAGAAAACAGAGTATTATTATTTATTATTGTAACTAAAATGTTTGTTTTTTTCTTTTTTTCCCAAAAAATGTATTTATACAATTTAGAAGTAATGCTTTTTGGTAGTAAAAACTGGCCACCCAAGTGGTGATGTTAAGCAGGTAGTTTAATATAGGAGTTTGGAGGAATGGAGAAAAGTCTGGAGGATTTAAAAATGTAATGGTTCCTAGATCTAGAGAAAAATGAAATGCATTGGACTGAGTGAGATTACCAAAGGACAGAGTACATAGAACCAAGGATAGAATCCTTAAGCACCCCAACATTAGGAAGTTAGAGGAGGATAAATCAGCAAAGATGCCTGAAGGAGGGCAACCAGACAGGAAGAGGTCACCCATACAACATATGCAAAGCTCTTGAGGTTTTCAGGAATAAGTCATTGACTGAAAATGTTGGTATATACAACTCAAAGTATGCACTCAAGAATACTAGCCATTGTTAGTCATAATTATAACAATGCCATATTGTTACATCTACTTAGATGGATTAGCCTATGCAATTTACAGATTATTGAAGAACTAGTTAAAAAACTAGTTCACTTCTTAGTTGGAGCTCACCATGCTCCAAAATAACACTCACATATCACTTTAAATTAATGTTGATAATTAGGTTTTAATTGGTTTCATAATTTTGTTCCCATCTCATGAATAAACATGTTTGAGATTTTTTTTATTGATGTAGAATAAAAGAACTATCACATATATAAAAATCTAAAGTTAATCTGAGTCAATACTACAGATTGGCAAGATAATTCTTTCCTTCTAAAGTTCTCTGTTCATTAGTCATGTTTAAGAGAAACTGTTCTACTAGACTATTCGTCATTCCCTGTACACACTCTGACATTTCACACCTCCCTGCCTTGGCTTATGTCCTTTCCTTGCCTACTATCTTTCCACTTGATGAGTTTTTCCTCCTCTGAATAGCACATCCGGAATTATTAACTCCCTCTTCGGATATCCTACAGCATTTTAAATATATCTGCATTGTGCTGCAGTAGTACTTTACTAGACTGTATTCTGTTTCATTGTTTATATATTTACTTCACCTTCAAGAACTCTAAGAAGATTGAAACCTTGTCTGTCCTGTTACAGCTTTCTTAGCCTCTAATCTTATTCCTGGCAGAGCAGGTACTCGATAAATATTTGTTAAATGAATGAGTTTATTGATTTCTAAGGTGCTATCTATTTCAAGAAAACCTGTCAACTCAATGAAAGTTTTTCTGGAAAGAGAAGCTGAATTTAACAGATGCTAATTTAAAAACACATCTTAATTTAAGAAATATTAAAATGGAAAATTATTTACATCTCTGAGTTGATGTAGTTCGGTAATGTCTATTCAAAGGGCAATCTATACATTAAAACACAAACAATGCATGATATGAATGAATAAATGAAATATTCCAAAGTTAAGCCATATTCTATCTTGGAAAATGACACTGCATATAAAATTGACAGGCTTTTGTTCAGAAATGGCTTTCTATTCTAATACCGTCTGTTTTGCCTCTTAAGAACTTTACAAAAATATGATAGCTTCTATCTCTCTATTCTTTCTTAGTGATAACTGCCCTCACAATCAACCATCTCATCTTTTCATCAATTATTACAATCCCCACCCTCAAGTTGATGATGATGTCCTTGCTTAGTTACATACAGGCAGAATTAAGCTTAAGGACAAAGGAACATTATTTTGGTGATTTGCAATCGTTTGTGTTATTCTCTAATTTAAAATTTTTTAATGTTTATTTATTTTTGATGGAGAGAGATACAGAGTGTGAGTGGGGAAGGGGCAGAGAGAGAGGGAGACAGAATATGAAGCAGGTTCCAGTTTCTGAGCTGTCAACACAGAGCCTGATGTGAGGCTGGAACTCATGAGCTGTGAGATCATGACCTGAGCAGGTCAGATGCTTAACTGACTGAGCCCCCCAGGCACCCCTCATTTGTGTTATTATTAAACAGAAAGCAGAATACTATTAAGCTAATGTTAAAGTTTTCAGAGTATTAGCATCCAAAGAAAGTAACCAATGAGTCACAATATCATGGTCTCATTGACCACAAGCACTCAGAGGTCTTCAGTGACTTCACAGCGTGCACACTGCAACAGTAATTAATCTATATTCCAAGAAGAAAACAAAGAGGAAAAAGTTACATCAACACCAGTGCTTGAAAATCTGATCTCTAATCTCAAAAGCAATAATTTTAAGGTCTAGACTTTTTAGAGCATTAGCAAAGCATCATGCCATGTTATGTAGGTATGTAAAATAAAGAAAAATAAGATTACATTTAGAGGTATCCAATTAGAAAATGAAACAAATAATTTTATCTTTACTTTAAATGAGAAACCATATTCTATGAATACTAAATTTCATGTTGATTTTATGCTAATTCTCTGGTTTATGTTGTCTCAGATCTTTTTTTCAAAAATATACTGTACAGTCAAGAATCACAAAATTAGCAATTATATAATGAGGTTAACTTACACACAATACAGAAAAATAATGTATTAGGTATGTCACCAATCTAAACACAAAATCAAAAGAACTATTTTCCCTGGCCAAATCTTCTGAAACTTTTATTTATTAATAGTGAATCAGTGACCTACAAGTGTGTCAATTTTTTTCTGATAAAAGTGCAAATGCTATTAAACGTATGCCATGGCATGCCAATTTATAATGCAATTCTTTTCGTCATGAGTGCTTTAGTGGGGATCATCTTATATCTACAAAAATGAAGATGAAACAGTCATACAGTTCCCTACAACAATTTTAAAAATAAAGGCAAGTGCTGTGAAGCACTATTGAAAACATATTCCTTGATATGCACAACTCTTTATTGTATAATATCTATGTTCTGTTGGTCTCTTTTCATAAGTTATTCAGCTCCTTGAGTGTAGCAATTACAGACTGTTGGAGACTTTGAGGTTGCTAAAACTTGAATGGAACTTGAGTAGCTACTTGGTGCTGAAGAGTACAGATAAAAAGTTCAATCATTTAATAGTAAAAACCAATCTATTCATTGAGTATAAATAAGCACACAAAAAAGTCAGAAATGAATAACACTGGTTGTGCTAAATAGTTATTAGAACCAGACCAGCAAAGTACTTTGACCACAGATCAAAGGATTGGAGATAGTTAACTTTGTTACACAGAATTTTTTTTTAAATAATGCTATCTAATATGGCGTTCTATTTTATCCTCATTTGGAACATTTTTAGAAAGGGGGGAAAATGTTATACCTTTGCTCCTCATAATGTGATTCAATCAATCTATTCTTTTTTCAATCTGTGGTTTTGTTAGTTTCAATGGTTAAGTACTAAAGTAAAGCATAAACATTTATTAACTAAAGAAAATCCACTTATTAGTAAACTTACCAATTTCCTCTATGTAAGTTTCTAGAATAATGTTAGAACACCATTGCTTTTTAAAATTTCAAGGATTCCCTCCCTTAAATTAGGTATTATTTACATGCATTAAAATCAGATTAAATATTCAATATTATGAGGACTGACAACTGTATACATTTATACAACACTGCTTAAGAAAGATACAAGCCACTTCTAACACCCTAGAATATTCTTTCATCTTCTTTTTTAATGGAAACCTCCAAGGAACTAGATTGTGACCAATATCTTGATTCTCAGTGGGGAAGTAGGAGATTCTTCCATAAAGTATGTCCTAAACAAACAAGACTAGATTCTGGTCCTTCTGATCTTTGTTAAGTCTATACTTCAGCCAACGTTAAGTGTTTGTTTACTCCGTATAGAAAATAACAAAGCAGTTGTTGAATAGACCCCTCTTCCTTTTTTAATCAAAGGAACAGTTTAACTTTAAATCCTAGAATCACCAGTTTGGCTAATTCTCAGGTATTTACTATGTTTTTTAAAGTGCATTAGAAATTATCTAAGGATATGTAATTGCATTAGTTTCAAATTCAAGTATTAGTAAATTGAACTAGTAATGTGGTTATAATTTCAGGTTCTTAAAATTTTCCTTTAAACAATTAAGCATATTTCTAGTTAGAACTTGGCAATTTGCAATTTTTATTAATTATTAATAACCTAACAAATATTACTGGAAATTTGGATTAACTAATGCATGCTCAGGTATGTATGTATGTATGTATGTATGTATGTATTTATGAAGGTCATTGACTATTTTTTATTTAATTTATTTAAACAAAACAAAAAAAACAGTTTACTTTTTTTCCTTATTAATCCCCAAATTTCACTATCTGCCCTTTTTTGGTGGGGGGTCTATAAATCATTTTTTTTTAAGTTGAGTGTAGTTGACATACAACTTCACATTAGTTGCAGGTATAGAACACTGTGATTCAGCTTCTCTGTATGTTACGGTTTGCTCACCAGAAGTGTAACTACCACACATACTACCACCGCAATACTACTGCAGTATCATTTACTATATTCCCTGTACTGTGCTTTTTATTACCATGACTTACTGGTTTCATAACTCAGAGCCTGTATCTCCTACTCCCCTTCATCTGTTTTGACCATCCCTTAACCCCCCTTCCTTCTGGCAGCCATCAGTTTGTTCTAAGTATTTATAGGTCTAATTCTGCTTTTTGTTTATTTATTTGTTTTTAGATTCCACATATAAGTGAAATCACATGGTATTTGTCTTTCTTTTACTTATTTCACTTAGCATAATACCCTTTAAGTCTATTCATGTTACTGCAAATGGCAAAAATCTCATCTTTTTTTTTATAGCTGTGTGATATCCTTGTGTGTGTGTGTGTGTGTGTGTGTTTGTGTGTGTGTGTGAGAGAGAGAGAGAGGGAGAGATCTTCTTTATCTACTCATCTGTGGATGGACATTCAGGTTACAATTTAGCTATTGTAAATAATATCACAATAAACATAGGAGTGCATTTTTTTGTTTTTTGGGGTTAATACTCAGTAATGGGATTATTGGATCATATGGCATTTATATTATTTAAGCTTTGAAGCACTTCCATGTTTTCCACAGCAGTTGTGCCAATTCACATTCCCATCAAACGTATAGAGAGTTCCTTTTTCTCCACATTCTTGCCAACACTTGTTATTTCTTCAATCTTTCTAATTTCTCATTTCATAAATTGGTTTTACTTTTATAGGTCATCATACAAACAGAATACAATATGAACTCTTTTCTGTCTAGTTTTTTATGCTTTGTATAATGTCTATAAAATATATCCATGTAGGTACATGTATCAGTATTTTCTTTCTTTTTTATTGTTGAGTATTTTGTTGTATGAATATATCACTATTTTTATGAATTTATCATCCATTCTCTTGTAGACATATATATGGATTGTTTCCAGGCTTTGTTTATTATAAATAGGACTTTTGTGAACATTGATGAAAACATCTTTATGGTAAGCTTAAAAATAAACACAGAAACGGACATCATTAATCTAATAAAGAACATTTATGAAAAACCTACATTTCATATCACACATAATTGTGAAATATCAATCCTTATTTCCCTAAGAAACCAAAAAAAAGTCTTATGTTACCACTTCTACTTAAAATACTGGAATATCTAGCCAGTGCACTACTCTAAGGAAAAGAAATAAGAGGCATAAAGATTGGAATGGAAAAAGTAAAACGGTCATTAATCAAGTGTAACATCACTATTAATAGAAAATATCTTTCTAAATGTTACAAAACATCTAGAAAATTAGTATTTCAATTTTGGAGTTGGAGGTCATAAGATAGAAGGTCAATACAATTAAGTTTCTATATTACTCAAGGAACAATAAAAAAATGAGATTTAGAAAAGTACAATTTACAAAAGCCATAACTCTCCTTAAACCACTTTATTGAGGGTATAATTGACACAAAAATCTATAAAAAATCTGTATATATTTAATGCATATAACAATGAGTTTGGAAATAAGTATAATGAATAAGGAGGATAGGAAGAAGCTTTTAGATGTGATGTCATGTTTATGGCACGAATAATTTCTTAGAAACAGATTGTTCTCAAATTCTAATTGTCCTTCCCTGGCCAAGACTTCAACACCTCCTCCTGTTGGAACAGTAATCTCTATTTCTGCTCTTTGTAACAGTTGGCATGTATTCTGTAGCAAATATGCTCAGAGATCTATAAACTCAGATGATATTAAGAATAATAATATAAAAAATTAAAGGAATATGGAAATACTCAACTTTGTTTAAACCTTCTTCACTGAACACTTTTATTTTATTAGCTCCTCACTTTATAAGACCATCCATCAGTTGCAGAAGAAACTAATTATAACCAAGATTATTAAATCTATCTTGGGCAGTTTCATGGTTGTGCCTTATTGCTCAGAATCAGCAATCTGTAGGGATATAAAAACTTATTTCTGCTATTACTGGTCATTGTAACTTCTAGTAAGATCTCCAGAAAATGCCATCTCTTTCAAAACCAGTCAGAACTCCACCACTCTCCCTCTATTTTGAACCCCTAGCCTATCACTACTTTTTTTGCTTTTCTTCTCCCCATCTCCTCTTGAACTCATTTGCCTGCATCCTCCAACATTCCCTGTATATTTTTCAACAGAGCACTTCTTCTTACCAAGCTTTTAAGTTGTATTTCTTACTCTATCCAACTTAGAATGTGCACACAAGTCCTTAATTACAAAGCCAAAGGTAATCATTAAGGTGTATTCCTAAACAAAGACAGTTGTCTTCCTAAGGGAATCCTATAGACAGACTTAAAGTAAGCATTTTTTCCCCCTCACTGAGACAAGATCATTATAAGCACAGTGCACAAACTCAAGATCATTAACCCATTTTAGTTTCCTTTAGATACTGATGATGAGTCATAGTCATGAGTTATTCACAATTAAAGTGTACCTTTCTATTTTAAGTTTTCCAACTATTCACAATGTTCCACTTTGGAATATATATCAGATGGATGGCCCTTAAACAGTTCAGGATAATATTATTATTTATATAGTTTTAAATATAATTAATAATTCAAAGCCTATTTATTTGAAAACAATAAGAGCCAGGCATCTAGAAGTTAGGACCCACTGATCTGCTAGTTCATATGTGTGAGACTAGAAAACATTGTTAAGTATTGCAAACAGGGCATAACCTAGGTGCTCAGTAAATATCTGTGAATTAATTGATATCAATTCCTTTGGGGAAAAAAATGGTTCCCAGTATGCGTGTGCTCTCCTGCCTTCTCTCTCTCTCTCTCTATTCTTCCCTCCCTCCCTCTTTTCAGTAAGATTAGTTCATAATGCTATTATGGATCAGTATGAATTTTTTTTCTCAAATCAGCTTTGAATTCCAAGTCTCAGGATGTATTTTCCAACTTCAATCACATTTAGTCTATAAAAACTGCTGGACATTAAATGATGCCCTCATGATCCGTAGTGGTTAATGTTTCTGATTTCTCAGTAGATTCTGTAATCTACTGTGCAAAGATTGGCCCAAATGGAAATCCGCTGGATTTTTATTAAGGGAATACTTGAGGATTATGATTATGACACACATTGTTTTCAACATCTAGAAGTCAGACTTGGGAGGAGGGGGCAACAGTCTAGGCAGCAGCCAAGCAATCTGAAAAAGACTAAGTGCACTTCACGCTGCACCACATTTCTTCTCTCATACAGGGATGATCATTAAGTATACCAACAATACACTAGTATCCAGAGCAAAGACACCCCAAACTGTCAACTGATCGACCATCTTAAAGATATGAAATGAAATGGTTTAAAAATAACTACACTCATTATTTCCCAAAGTGAACCTAACATACGGTTTCTGAATGTCAGGCAGTATTTAAATCCTAAACACAGCTTCCAGTCACTTTGGAAAAATAAATGCATACCTGCTTTGCAATGAATACAATGCTTGGCCCATACCTTCCTTTTATATATAAATGTTTATGCTATTTTGTCCTCATTGATTACAATGTCTATGGGAAGAAGCATGAGATACTTATTTTTGCTTTCAAATCAGGAATCTTATTTTAAGCATCCAATCACCATGTAATATTTATATATAATGGTAATGGACAGTCAGGATCTTCAGGAAAAAAGATGATACACGTAATTGGGGGTAATTTAGGAGAGTTTAATAAAGGATTATTCACAGAGGTGTATGAGATTATGGGGGATTCGCAAGGGAGGTGCAGGGCTGGGTGTAGTATCTGAAAGGGCAGAGGCCATGGGAACACAACCCGTAGAGAGTATCTGAAGAGGAGAGCCTCAGGGCAGAAACTGTGCCAGAGACTGAGGGGTGGGGGGAGAGGGAGAGAAAGCACACATGAGAAAGTGCCAAGACTGTTCTGGGCAAACAGGTGCATGGTTACTTAAATTAGAAAACTCATTAAAATAATATCTAGAGCTTTTTAAAAATTACGGAGGAACAGTTTTTATCCCCAAGAATTCTGATTTGTCTTATTAAGGGGAGAGCCAAGCATTTGTAACTTCTAAAGCAAAAATAGATGATTCTGATATGTAGGGATATTGAGGGACTACTTAGCATTTGGCTTCTGTAGAAAGTGATTATCGTATAAAACTGGATATTAAAGTTATTTTCATTTAGACATGTAATTAGATTTCCTTTTTTATTCTCCTATGTTACTCAGTTGCTTCCCTCTGTCAGAGCACATTTTATACTGCTTTGTATTTTTGCTTATTCATCATCGTCTTTCCTCCATTTGACAATCAATTTTCACCACTGGTGGCAATCTTTTTACCACCTTAATCAGGATGCATTTATGGTCTTTGTAGCAATCATTCACTATATTCTGAGTGGAAATAGTGGTGTATTTTGTTAAGAAAAATAAGTTGCACACATATTAACATATATAATACTCTTGAATTTTAAAATCAAATTTGTAACTGACAACATTAATGTGTATTCTGTATGACAAAGTTTTTAACTGATAATTGTTCATCGAGGCTTCATGCTTCAAATAAATTAGGAGGGAGTCTGAAAATAGTAAAAAAAAAAAAGAACGTTTTATCTGTGAAATTTTTAAAAAGTTCAATGAACATTTTAGTTGAAAACAATAAAAAATTAATGAAAATTATTCCTCATGTATGAAAGAAATAATTTTCAATTTTTATATACTTAACACTTGCTTGGTCAGATACTATTATTGTTTAAGACTATTTGACAGGTGTCATATCTTCCTCCGAATCCTGATGGGAGTTAAAGATATTGCTGAGAGTCATTTTATAAGAAATAATGCAAGAAATATTGTCTCTGCTCTGAGAATCAGGATGAAATGCTAAAATCCCTTCCATGAAGCTGTAATCCAATTTTTTCACTGAAATCCAACTTTCAAAAACTGCTTAGTATTTTTGCCACTGCATAAAGCAATTATGCCAGGGAACTGGAGGTCTCCATTACTAAATTTAGACATAGATAGAGTGCTTAAGAAAGACACAAGGTTAGATGCTAACAGAGATACACAGTCTCCCCACACTAACAATGTGGTTAAAAAAAATAGACACGGATACGTGAACAATGCAAAGAAACAGAAGGCCATGTGTGAGTTAGGTTAAAATGACAAATAAGGCTATCAGGTAGACAGTGAGAACAGCAAGAGTTGAGACTTAATCAGGAAAATAAAGTATGAGAACAATTTGTACCTTACAAAGGGATAAAGGCATCAGAGAGAAGCAAAGAATGATTCCGCACCTATTATCACAATGTTTTTACTCTGTATACGGAATAGGAAGCCCTTCCTTGTGCCCCTTTTATTCTCTATTAACTCTCTAAATCACCTCACCTTCCAAAACCATGGCTTGATAATCGCCACGTGAAAATCAAATGCTGCAGAATTTGTTCTGCTATGGAGGTATTTACACCCGAAGTCCAAACGTAGTTACGGCAGTTACCCACCAGATCTTTTCAAACTGAAAATGTTCCAAACTGAATTAAAACTTTGTTCTAAAGTTGTACTCCTTTCTGCAGTTGCTACATCGTCGCATAGCTCCAAAAATTTTCCCAAATCAGGAACGCATCAGAAGCCTGGGAGAGCACAACAAATGTGTTTGCTCTGGTTCTGCGGATATCTTTATAACTGGAGTAAATGCATTTGCGAAATGAAGCAAGGAGGGAATAAAGATACTGTTGTTGATAGATATGGGCTGGAAAAGATAGTAATGTGAGACAAGAACCTTCAGGTGTTGGGGGAAAGAAGACATTGGCTCAAAATCTTTAGAGATTATTATTGAGTATCCTCAGGGAAGAATGATAACGGAGCTGAAGGAATAGCAATTTGATGAGATATCTTAAAAGCTGAAGAGTAAAATACTTCAACTTTTTTGATTTTGATCTTTTTGGAGAACAAGACCGATTTCCTACAAAAGACTTAAGACATTGTGTATGGAGGTGGATGCTTGGAAAGTGTTTTCTGACTATGTAAGAGGTTGATATAAGTCTTATCCAGAAATGATTCAATGTTAACTTTCCCTTAATTAACATAATCAATTGGACATATGAAATAGAATGACATTCATGTCACACTTTCATCAGCATAGCTTCAGACCACTCCATCCGGGTCAAAAATATCCATCCCAGGCTCTTTTATACCATGTACCTCTCCTCATTGTCAACTGACCATACGGACTGTTTTTATGTTCATAAGTATCCCCTCACACCTACCTCTCTCTCAGACTGTAAGATGCAGGAAGCCAGACACTCTGTCCATCGCTATCCACCACTGCACCACTGACACATAGCAATAATAACTCAAATATTTGTTAAATAAATGTCTCTTATTAGCATAATCTTTCTGACCTCTTAGACTGATTTATATTTTACTTTGTATAATTAACATTAATGCCCAATTGAATATACTCTGTATTGTGATTCCTTTGACTAAACACTTAGTAACTTCTATACATCATGCAGTCAACCTAGAATATGCCAACCTAATATGCTTTCTTGAATGTGTTTATTCATTAATGTAACTGACTTGATGCACTCGAAAGTAATGAGACAACACCAACTGTGGTAGGTTTTAAAAAAATCCTAGAGACCTTACCTTCAATAATTTCTTTAGCTACAAGATACAAAAACCTGGTTATTCACTAGAAATTTCTTTTCATGCTTATTGTCTAAATTACCAGCCAACAACTTATCTCATAAAAGAAAACACTTTTTCTCTATGTCTAAACACTTTTCTATCTTTCTAGCTCTTCACTAAGCTACAGCTATTTGCCCTCAAAATTTTATATTAGATACTTTTCCTGTCAAAACATGTTTTATACATTTTTAAATATTTTCAAAATGCATCTTTACATCAGTGGTTTTTCTATTTCCTTACTTCAAGAAAATAATAGCAGAGCACAGTGGATATCACAGTCACCACACACAACTTAGTTTAAATGAATAAGGATACTTCTAAATATCAAAGTTTCCTCAGGAAGCAGCACTTGTAGGAAGAACACTTGCAAGATTCTTTCTTGACAATGTCATGAGACTGAACCTGTCATCTTCAAAAATCAAGAAATCAAGATAAACAAAAATCAAGATAAAGTCTGAGATTATTTTATATTATAATCATAGTAATCTATGGAATTTGAAATTTCATTGGTGGAACTTATCCCACATATACAGTGTTTTAAAGAGAGAAAATTCACTGAGCACATTTAATTTGTTCATAAATGTGTGCTTACCCAATTTCTTGGTTATAACAATAGATTAATTAATATACACTGCTAGTGGGGAACACTACTTAGAAATTTACTTTCCCTAAAGGATATGTACTACTTTTGTTAAAAAGGTTTTTTCTTCTAACACAGTTTCAAGGATTTCCAAACCTTTGGGCAGATAACAATAATACCTTTTATGCGCACAAGCATGAAACTACAGGAGTGGGTAGTATTGTCAGGGAAAATTTTGTTCCCAGGTGATTGAACTTTTCTACTTTGAAATTATCTCTAGCCAATAGTTGAGATTACTACTAATCCTCCACTTCTTTCTCATTTTAAATATTGTAGTAAAGATGGCTTCTATAGTGGTGAAACTGGTAAACACCTAAAACTAACATAATATAGTGTGTCAACTATACAATACACCAATTATTAAAACAGCAAGTAAATCCATCTTTTATTTCATCCCATACCACATAATAAAGAGAATTTCATATTGAAGAAATTCTTAATGCATAAGAAATAATAACTCCTTGAATTAGAAGTCATTTTAAGTAGTAGGAACAAGAATTTCATATTAATAAACCAAATTTCATTTTATTCTTTTAAGCAGATATTTTTTTTATTTTTTAATGTTTTATTTATTTTTGATACAGAGAGAGACAGAGCATGAGAGTGGGAGGGGCAGAGAGAGAAGGAGACACAGAACCGGAAGCAGGCTCCAGGCCCTGAGCTAGCTGTCAGCACAGAGCCTGATGCGGGGCTCGAACCCACGAATGTGAGATCTGACCTGAGTCGAAGTTGGAGGTTTAACCGACTGAGCCACCCAGGCGCCCCTAAGCAGATTTTTTAAATTAATCTTACCTAATAGTTTAAGAGTGATAATATTATTTGTAATAATTAATATTAATACAAATACCTAAAGTTCATAGAAAAGGAACTTCTTTGCACAATATGCAGACTTCACATGCTAGGTCAACATAATAAATGTAAGAAAAAATGATGGTTTAGAGCCTATAAATATATAAAAATTTCATTTCTTGAAGTGGCACTGATTTCATTGAATAGGTTTAAATGTTAGTATTTTCTCAATTTACAATGATTTATAGTAGTTAATGAAAACTCAAAGGACACAAAAAAAATGTATACCAAATGATCACACACAAAAGAGTTAAGTACACAGGATGCTGGATATTATATTTATAAAACGTTATCACATAATGACCATTCTTTTAAAAAAGCAAAACGACTACATAAAGTTGAAAATTTCATTCTTTAAAACATTCAAAATTTAAAAGACAGTTTAAAGACCTATTAGTAAAAGTAATAAGTGAAAACACTTTGTATTTGGGTATTTTGTACTAAATATTGCTAACTGCATATAATTACTTCCACATTTTTACTTAGCTCTTCATAAAAGTATTTTAAGATTATTAAATGCTATTATTATTATTGTTAGCTTTTAGGGTCTAAGGTATCCCTTTTATCAGACTCAAATGTATTCTAACATTATTAACTTACCTGGATTATCTACTGAATGCAAAGCTTTCTCTTTGACATTCTTTTGTTTCCAAGTGGAGAATTCAAATTAGAGTTTTCTTATCATGATGAGCAGTAAGTGATGTATTCACTATACTGTATGGCTGAAACTAATGTAACACTGTATGTTACTGATATTGGAGTTAAAATTTTAAAAAAGTGTATAAATAAATTAAATTCTTCATAAGAATTTGTAGTCCAACTATTATATTTCATATTGACAGTTTAATTTTTTTTTTAGTAAGCTCTATGCCCAGAATAGGACTTGAACTGACATGTGAGACCAAGAGCCACATGTTCTACCAGCTGTGCCAGCCAGGTGCCCTGGTGGTTTAACTCTTTAAAAAATTCAATACAGCAATTTCAAGAGAGAAGGGAGCAAAAATAAATCAAACTATTAATATATGGATTATTCTAAAGGAACCTGGATATTCCTCTCCTCCCACCTCCCCAGCCCTGCAGATGTGTACAAGAATGTAAAGAAGTACAAAAAATTACGTTAAACATTCCTGGTTTGTTCCTTCATTTCGGACTGAAAACAGACAAAAGCTGTGCCTCACCAAGGTCAGCAGTTGTGGTTAGCCACGAGAAGAATCTGCAGCACCGTTTCAAAGACAATTTCATTAAAATAAATCCTTGTAAGTGTGCAAACTAGTAGGTAACACACATAAAAGGTTTTCCAAATAAAATAAAGTTTTTGGAGCTGCCAGAATAAAGGAGGTTTGGGGAAAGAATGTAGAAGTCAAAATATATTTTTTCTTTCTCATCTAAGCTCTAAAGAGTGACCAGGTTGATTCCACTAAATGATTGAACTCATCTACTCCCTTTTCAGATTTAAGCACACATGAGATGAAGGCTCCCTCCACCCTCCGAATACAGCATTAAGTCTTCACTTGCATGCAAATCTCTCTGGGATTTGATCTACTCTTTCCAACCTATCTCTCCCAGTTCTTTTATGTATTTTTGTATTCCAGTCAAATGTATGAGGTTCCAAAACACTAAATACTTTCCTTGACCTCTAAGATTTCACAGTTCTCTTTGCCTGAAATTCTTTTTGTGTCCCAACATACCCCCTCAATTTAAAGCCTTTCCAACTCTCAGAGAGATTAGCTCCACTTTTCTGAACTCCCTTGGGACTTTTATCTTCATTTTTCAATTGCCATCATTTTTCCCTTTGTGCTATAAAAATTTATGTGAGAAAATGAAGGGTGCATAGGTGACTCAGTTGGTTAAGGGTTAAGTGTCAAACTCTTGATTTTGGATCAGGACATGATCTCAAGGTTTGTGGGTTCAAGCCCCAAATGGGGCTTTGCACTGACAGCACAGAGCCTGTTTGGGATTCTCTCTCTCCCTACCTCCCTCTCTCTCTGCCACTCCCCTACTCATGCTCATACTCTCTCTTTCTCTCTCTCTCTCAAAAATAAATCAACTTAAAAAAAGGAAATGTGAGGCAGCAAACTTTACACATACTGATATTATATAGCCAAAGACCCAAGAGGTTCTAAATGACTAAATAAATGGTAAATGATTGGAATTACCAAATGAAGAAATTGATTTGAAAAAGCTATTTTTCCAAATGGTATATACATGACTACTCGGTGGACAAGAAATTAGCCGATCCAGAGTAAACCAGTAGAATATTTTGTAGAAAAGGCTAACGATGGCTCAGAGCCAAGATGGTGGAGAGGAAGGGAGCTCTGTAAACTTCGTCTGCCCCATCTATCAAACTGAGAAGGACATTACTCTCATCTGCAAGAGCAGAAGGAGAAAATACGGACTCCAGAAAGAAGAGAACCTCAAAGATACCTGAGTGAGTGAGTGCAAACTGGGGAGATTGGAAAACGGGCCAGCCCGAGATGGGCAGTGGAGGTGGGAGCCCCAGCCCAACGCGGGGCAAGCGCGCGGAGCCCGAGAGACAAAGGGAAGAGACAGAGAGACTGAACATGCTCATAGTACTGTCTCGGGGAAGAAGTAAAGAATACTTAACCGTGCTTGGAGAGAGAAACTCACCCCATATATAACTGCTGGGTAGCCCGAATCCCGAACCCAGGTGGTGCAAGGGAAAGAACAGCTTCCAGTCCTGCGCCATCTTGGTGGGGAGTCAGCGGTGCAGCTGTGGTGGGTCCAGGGTGCTCACTTCGACCTTGGTTTTGGGAGTGGGAGCACGCACCTCATTTCCACAGCACATCTTGCCCCCAGCATTGGCTGCGCAAATCCTGAATCCCGGGTGCCAAAAGGGAAAAAACAGCCCCCATACCTACATGATCCCAGCAGGGAGATGGCAGTCCTGGAGGCCTGGGCACTCGCTCAGGCTGCAGGAGCTTCCAGCTCATTTCCGGCAGCACACGGCGCCTCGGGCAACAGCTGCACGAAACCAAGAGAAACTCATTCCTCCCCCAGCACTAGCACGATCCCGGCTGGGGATGGGGAGTCCGCAGGTGGGTCTGTGAAGGCGCGCACTTCACCGCCTGTTGCGCATCTGCCCTCAGGCAGCACACCTCACCTCAGGCAGGGGCAGCCAAAATCCCTCGCTGAGCCAAGACAAACTGATACCTCCCCATAAGAAGCCAGCCACTAAAGCACATACATCTCATCTGTGGTAGCATAAAAGTGCATGGACTGGAACTTTGAACACAGGCGGGCCTGGAAAATACAATTTGGCTCAATCGCGGCACAAGGAGATCAGACTCATTAGAGTGGCCTACACTGCATAGTTGTAGTTCCAGCAGAGCTTGGCTTGCTGCCTATCTAATCTCTGCAGACACCAAGGCAGAGCCTCTGAGAGCAGCCTCCTAGACCTACCACACCAAACCTTGCCTATCCACGAGGGGGAGCTGCTTTTTTTTATTATATAATTTATTTTCCTTTTCTTTTTTTCTTCATTTTTTTCTTCTTTTCTTCTTTTTTTGTACTTATGTTTTATTATTACCTTTTTTTAACTTAAATTTTTTAAAATTTTTACTCATTTTCCTTTCTCCTTTCTCCCTTTTTTTTAACTTCTTGCAATCCAGATATATTCTCCTGTATCTCATCCCTACCTCTCCCTTCAACTGGTCATACACTTTTAGACTGTCAATTGTCCTTTGTCATCTCTGACCCCCTTTATTTTTTTTTCTTTGTTTTTTCTTCTTACCTTCTTTTTGTCTCTTTGCTGCCCATTTTCTTTCTTTTCTTTCCCCCTTTTAATGTGGTTGTTTGCTTGATTTGTCTGTGCATTTGTGTGCTTCTGTTCTCTCTGTGTTTGTCTGTTTTCCTTCTTAGGGCTACACCAAGAAACAGGCCAAAGTGTGCATGATGGCAAGTCCCAAATATTGCTGAGAAGGGAAATAAAATATTCAAAGGCACAACAAGAGAAACTGAGAAACACCATTAAAAGAATATTTCCTGAAACAACAGGCCCTGGACAGTAAATAAACCTCCTTTAACAGAGAAATATTAACAGGTGCACAGTGTACAACGAGCTTTCTAAAGCTTACAAGAGACAGAAATCAGCAAAAATGACAAAACGAAGGAACTCTCCCCTAAGAACCTCCAGAAGGAAGTCACAGCCACAGAACTGCTCAAGGCAGACCTAGACAACATACCGGATCAAGAATTTAAAAAACTTGTCATAAAATTAATCGCTGGGGTTGAGAAAAGCATCAAAGATCAACTGAGACAATGAGTAGGCACTTTGAAAATAGGTGTGATGAGTTAAAAAAGGCTATAGATGAGGTGAATAACAAAATGGAGGCAGTCACCTCAAATATTGATGAGGCAGAGAGAAGAATAGGTGAATTAGAAGATATAGTTATAGCAAAGGAGGAAGCTGAAAAAAAGAGAGAGAAATAAATCCAGGAGCTGGAAAGGAGAATTTGAGACCTGAGTGATATCATCAAATGGAACAACATCCGGCTCATAGGAATTCCTGAAGAGGAAGACAGAGAGAAAGGTCCTGAAGCGATACTAGACCAAATTATAACTGAGAGTTTCCCAAATCTGGGAAAAGAAATAGACATTCAAATTCAAGAGGCACCAAGAACCCTCTTGAGACGTCATTTGAATCGGCCTTCAGCATGACATATCATAGTGAAACTGGCAAACTATAAAGATAAAGAGAGAATTCTGAAAGCAGCTAGGGAGAAAAGGGCTCTCACATACAAAGGGAAACCTATCAGAGTGGTTACAGACCTATCTAATGAGACTTGGCAGGCCAGGAAGGAATGGCAAAAGTCTTCAATGTGATGAACAGAAAAAACATGCAGCCAAGAATCCGTTATCCAGCAAGCCTGTCATTCAAAATCGAAGGAGAGATCAAAATGTTCCCAAATAAACAAAAATTTACAAAATTCATGATCACCAAACCAGCCATACAGGAAATCCTAAGAGGGATTCTATGAGGGAAATATTGCAAAGAATACAGGTGCCAGAGACACCATTATAAACATGAATTCTAGGGAGAACACAATGACTCTAAACCCACATTTTTCAATAATAGCACTGAATGAAAATGGACTAAATGCTCCAACCAAATGACACAGGGTAGCAGAATGGATTAAAACAAACAAACAAACAAACATCTATTTGCTGTCTACAAGAGACTCATTTTCGACTGAAAGACACCTTCAGGCTGAAAGTAAAGGGATGGGGAAATATCTATCATGCGACCAGAAGCCAAAAGAAAGCTGGAGTAGCCATAGTTATATCAGACAAACTGGACTTTACAGTAAAGGCAGTAACAAGAGATGAAGAAGGACATTATATAATAATCACAGATTCTCTCCATCAGGAAGAGCTAACAATTACAAATATCTATGCGTCAAATTTGGGAATGCCCAAATACATAAAACAATTAATCACAGAAAGAAACAATCTTATTGACAAAAATGTGCTAATTGCAGGGGACTTTAATACTCCACTGACAGCAAAGGATAGATCAACCAGACAGAAAATCACCAAGGAAACAATGGACCTGAACGACACATTGGAACAGATGGAACTGTTAGATATATTTATAACTCTGCATCCTGAAGAGAGAAAATTCACCTTCTTTTCAAGTGCACAAGACACATTCTCCAAGATAGATCACATACTGTGGCATAAAGCAGCCCTCCATAAGCATAAACAAATAGAGATCATACCATGCACACTTTCAGATCACAATGCTCTGAAACTTGAAATTAACCACAGGAAAAAGTCTGGAAAACCTCCAAAAATGTGGAGGTTAAAAACCACCCTACTAAAGAACGATTGGGTTAATCAGGCAATTAAAGAAGAAATTAAAAAAATATATGGAAACCAACGAAAACGAAAATACAACAATCCAAAATCTCTGGACGCAGCAAAGGCAGTTCTAAGCGGAAAGTATATTGCAATCCAGGCCAATCTCAACAAACTAGAAAAAGTGCAAATTCAAAATTTAACAGAGCACCTACTGGAACCAGAAG
>PJEM01014676.1:0-33802 GCA_004023845.1 Helogale parvula | reverse complement strand
TTCCATAGGACACCCAGTGCTCGTCCCAACAAGTGCCCTCCGCAGTGCCCCCCCCCCCCCCCTGTTCAGAAAATCAGTGTTCACGCTGCTCCGCTGTGTAACCAAGATGGTGCCAGACTAAACATTTCCCGTTTTTATCTATAAAAACGTCGCAGCCATTTCTCCCTTGAAGGAGCACTGCCCCTCTTTACTTTTCTTCCAAACGAGAAGTGCTTTCATTTCCCCGTGTCATTCGTCATACGTTGTGTTGTGTCACAACCCTACGCGCTGCCTGTGACAGTGCCCTTGGGCTGTTGGCCCCGTGAGGGCGCGGATTTGCCTTTGGTTCTGGGGTGCCCATGTTTCCCAGACAGCGCTTGGCACGCCACGGGCGCCAGAGAAGTTTAGGTGAAAACATGAGGCGAATGGATTTTTTCTCTTATTGTTTATTTTTTGTTTTTTGAGAGAGAGAATGAGAACGAGAGAACAGGTGGGGGAGGGGCAGGGGCAGAGAGAGAGGGGTACCGAGGATCCCAAGCAGCCTCTGTGCTGACAACCGAGAGCCTGACGCGGGGCTCGGTCCCACGAACCGTGAGATCATGACCTGAGCTGAAGTCAGATGCTTAACTGACTGAGCCCCCCAGGCGCCCCGTGAATGAATTTTCTTATTGTGGGAAGGTCTGTCCAGTGAGCATGCTTACTCACGTCATAGCGTCGGCCGAGTCGGAAACCCTGGGGTCCTCCCGAGGCCTCCCCCGCTTGCCGGGCCCCAAGTCAGTGGCCTCGCCGAGCGCGCCGGCCCCACGTCTCCTGAGCTCACACCTCTGCTTTGCCCTGACGTCCTCTGTGACTGGACTTTGGCCGTGGTCTTTTCAAGAATTGTGATAAAGGACACAACATGGCGTGTACCGCTTTGACCGTACTCAGGTGTGCAGTCAGGCAGCGCTGTGTGCACGGGCGCTGTTGTGCGGCCAGCCTCCAGAACGTTCTCGCCTCCCAAACTGAAGTTCCCCACCCCCCGCCCCCAGCCCCTGGCAGCCATCCTCTGACTTTCTGTCCCTCTGGTTTTGGTGACTGTGAGTCCTTCTCCAAGTGGAATCCTGTGGTCTTTGTCCCATTGTGACTGGCTTATTTCACTTAAGATACTGTCCTGAAGGCTCATCCATGTTGGGGCATGTGTCAGAATCTCCTCCGTGTTTTTTTTTTTAAACATTTATTCGTTTTGTGAGAGAGAAGGACAGAGTATGAGTGAGGGACGGGCCGAGAGGGAGACGCAGGATCCGAAGCAGGTTTCAGGCTCCGGCCATCAGCACAGAGCCCGACATGGGAGTCGAACCCACAGACTGTGAGACCATGACCTGAGCCGAAGTTGGACGCTCAACCGACTGAGCCCCCCGGCGCCCCCTCCTTCCTGTTCGAGGCCGAATCCTCTTCCGTTGTGTGGATGGACCACACTTTGTTTATCTGCTCCTCCGTCAGTGGACACTTGGGTTGCTGCCGCCATTCAGCTCCCGGGGATCAGGCTGCCGTGATCATGAGTGGACGGCGCCTGAAGTCTGACTGGTCTGATGTCTGTGTGTCCCCTTCCCCGTCACCTGCTGTCCTGCCATCTCAGTGGCATGTGCTGCCTGCTCCAGGACGCAGCCAAAGTCCGTGCCGTGCTGTTTGAGGCCCTTCATAATGTAGCTTCCTGCCCCTTCCCTCCCGGTCACCACGCTGTGGCCACCCAGGTCTTCTCTCAGTTTGTGAGGCCTTCCCTGTACTTTCTTGCCTTTTCCTGTGTCCCTTTCTCTGCCAGGACCGTCCTGGCCCCCACCTCTCCTCCTGGTGAACGTACAGCTGACCCTCAAGCCTGTGGGTGTGACCTGCCCACGTCACTTACCAGCTGAGTTTTTCTATTCAGCATGGACTGTGAGTGTATTTGTCCTCTTCCTTCTGACTTTCTTTTTTTTTTTTAATTTTAAATTTTTAACAATTTTTTTAGTTTTAAATCTTCTTTTATTAGAGAGCACGAGTGAGGGGAGGGGCTGAGGGGAGAGGGCCGAGTCAGGGAGGGAGAGAATCTTACGCAGGCTACCCGCTCAGGGTGGAACCCGACCCAGGGCTCAATCCCACAATTCTGGGATCGTGACCTGAGCCAGAAGCAAGAGTTGACACTCAACCAGTTGAGCCACCCAGGTGACCCCCAACCTTATGATTTTCTTAATAACGTTTTCTCTTCTCTAGCTTGCTTTATTGGAAGAATACACTATGTAACACATACAACATACAAAATATGTGTTAATCACCGTAAGGTTTTAGTAATGCTTCTGGCCAGTAGTGGTGCCGATTCGCCTGGGCTGCGTGTGTGCGTGGGGGAGGGCGCAGGGGGGAGGGGGCCGGGGCTCGGCCGCAGCTCTGTGTCTGTGGTCAAGGAGCAGCTCGTGGGTTCCCTGAGGGCTCCTTTGCAGGCAGTAGTGGGTAGTTGTGCACTCAGAGGTGTACGTTGGCAGGTTTCTAGGATGGAAAGGATGAGTTTTCCTCAGCAGGGACAGGAAATGGTTGACTGTCCTCCCTGTGCATCTGGAACGGTGCTGAGAACGTGGTCTGTGGTTGAGGTGAGGAGCCCCCATTCTGGAACCTTGCGGGGACACGTGGTGCTTCCTCCAGATCACCTGACGCGCCGCATCACTGTGTCCTGTGGGGTAGGGGCTGCTGGATTTAATGACGCCTGTTGAGCGTCCGACTTCGACTCAGGTCATGATCTTGCAGTTCATGGGTTCGAGTCCCGTGTTGGGCTCTGTGCTGATAGCTCAGAGCCTGGAGTCTATTTCAGATTCTGTGTCTCCCTCCTTCTCTCTCTGCCCCTCCCCTGCTCACATACTCTGTCTCAAAAAAAACCAAAGAAGACAGTTTTAAAACGTTTGAGGATCATTCAAACAGGCCGTGTGTTCATGAAGTGCCCAGGAGGTCCCTGGGCATCCGAGTGACAGTGAGACACTGTCCCTGCCCTTGGTGTGGACGGATCTGGGCATGTTTTACTGCCCTTTTCTAAAGCTGCTGCTTTGGGCTGTCCCCTCGGTTGACTCCAGGCCGCTTGGCGAGAAGTCGTGGGTGCACAGTCCCAATCAGCTCATGTGCTGATTCGGCACAAATGAGAGTCTGCGTTTACACAATTTTCTGGGCCCCCTTCCCAGTGAGTTGCACTATTACCAGATTAAAATAGCTGCCCATGGGGCACCTGGCTGGCTCAGTCGGTTAAGCGTCCAACTTCTGCTCAGGTCGTGATCTCCTGGTTTGGGGGTTCGAGCCCTGCTTTTGGCTCTGTGCTGACAGCTCCGAGTCCGGAGCCTGTCTTCGGATTCTGTGTCTCCCTCTCTCTCTGACCCTTCGCTGTTTATCCTCTGTTTCTCTCTGTCTCAATAATAAATAAAACATTTAAAAAATTAAAAAAAAATAGCTGCCCTTGGAAAACACTTCCGTAGTGTTCAGGCTTGTGACCCCTGTGGTGGAGGGACGCCGGCGTGGCGGCTCTGTGGCTTCGGATCCGTCACCTCCGCTCGTGGGGCTGGGCTTCTCCCGGGGAAGAGGGCTGGCGGCTCCCCCCGAGGTGCCCATAACTAATCGAAACGGACGGCGAGGCCGTGGGTGCCCGGCGTGCGGTCGTCCTCGGTCAGTGAGCTGCTTCCGGCTCCTGCTCCTGCTGCCCTGTCCTCCCCCCCCCCCCCCCCCCCCCCCCCCCCCCCCCCCCCCCGCGCCTGCGCCCGTGACGGTCCCTCCCGGCAGCGCTGGCAGCCTCTTCACTTGACCCTCGAGAGACCCAGCGACATGGAGTTATTCTTGCCATCTCGCCCTCGGGATCTGAGGCTTTGTAGGCGGAGGTGTTTGCCCTGCGTTACAGGGGTGGCCGGGGCGCTGTTCGGGCTCAGCGTGTCTGTCTTCCTCCTGCCACTCAGGAGTCTCGTGTGCCTGTCACTTAGTAAGGGACCAGTGAGGTTAGCTCAGCCATGTCCCTGTGCCTGCATCTTGGTTCTTAGCTTGTCCGGGTTAACAAAGGTTTGGGCCTTCCCGGCACACCATGTGACACCCCGGGTCTGCGGGGCAGGTCAGGTGGAGTTCCCAGCTCGCTGGGCCCTCAGTCCTGAATTGAATTGCAGACATTTTAGTTCCAGAATTAGAGAATGTGATTGCATACCCTGCCCATAAAACTCACGCCCTTACACGTTCCCCTCCTTCTCTGCGCCTCACTCCAGTCCCCCCGTAACCACCTCGCCCATTTCAGGCTGGTACCCGTGCGGCTACTAACACCGTAGCCTGCGTTCATCTAAGCGTGGCTTTCAGATGTAAATTTTGCTATAGAATTTTCCCTTAAAATCCTTCCCACGTACATATATTGCTTGAACCCACGAACCGTGAGATCAGGACCTGAGCCAAAGTCAGACGTTCAACCGACTGAGCCACCCAGGCGCCCCTAAACATCCATTCTTTATTTTTTCCTTAAAATCACTTCCCTGCTCCTCTGCTGGGCTGTCCTGTGTTACAGTCACAGAGTAGAGGTGCGTCTCCCGAGCAGGGGGAGGCGTGAGGGCTGGGCGGGCTCTGGGGAGCCTGTAACGGAGGCAGCGTCTGCGCTTCTTGCCACGTTGGCAGCTCCCCTGCCAGGCTCCCTCTGTGTGTCCCCCGGGACTCCAGGGCCCTCCTGCTGCCGCCGGCCAAGCTCGGGTGCCACCCTGGGCCTGCCCCTTCCTCCGGGGACCTCACACGGCTCCTTCAGGCTCTGCTCCTCTTTCTGCTCTACTTCGAGTCATCGTCCACAGGTGCCCAGTTCCTGAAACCGGAGCTCATGACCTGTGCCTGGCGGCCATTGTCATGCCTGCCCTGTTTAAGAAGAATATTTTTAGCGCAGACGTCTGGGCCCCTTTTGGACCAGACCTAATAGGTGGCCTCCTCTCCAGCGTTCCCGGAAAGTCAGCGTGCCTGGGGAAAGCGGAGAGCCTGGCGTCGCGGCCTCAGAGGACCCCGTTCATTTGTAAAGCCCCTGCGTGAATAGGGGAAAACAGAAAAAATACCCTAATACCGGCTGTTTGGTTTTCCTTTGTCCTCAGCTGAGGGGGTCCTCTGTTTTATTTTGGATTAATAATTGCTATAAGAAATCTGAGGGTTTTAGGAGTTTTGAAAACCAGTAAGGTCTGTGTGTGATTTTTTTTTTCCCCCAGACAGATAATCTTTCCCGTCCTTCAGAAATACAGGAAGAGTTCGATATAGTTTCATTTCATACTTAAAACTTGCAAAAGTAAACAAATTCTTTTTGTTTGTTTGCTTGGTAAGAAATGCTCCATGCCTACTGTAAGTGAATTTCCATTTGCTAAGCGTTCCTGTCCTTTCTGGATTAGAAATAAATGAGAATTATACATAGAATCTCAAGACAGATGTGATTCTGATGAAGCGTCCGGCTTGGTGTAAGCAGGATAGATCGCCCTGTGTGTGATTTGTTTGTTTTCTCAGAGAAGGAAAGAGTTTGTCGGATAGAAATACTTACGGGATAATTTAAGCGTTGATGTAAAATGGCATAGGTTTGGTCTTCAGGTTTATGCCTTATTTATTCTAAAATAATGAAATAAACAAAGCCAGACTTCACCAGAAGGACAGCGAAGCGTGTGCGGAGGCCTGCGGCCCAGGAGTGAGAGCTGGAATCCTGTTTGGATCCTGACCCGGCTCGGCGCGTGTGACGCCGGCCGTGTGAATGGGCCTCGCTGCGCCCTGTTCGCCGTTCTTCGTGCAGACCAGGGACACGGCCTGTCTCTCGGGCTGTTAGCGTAAATGGGGTCGTGCGTGTAGCACACTCAGCCCGGGAGTGAGCTGCGAACAGGTGTGAGCCCCTGAGTGTCGCCGTTGTCGCTCTTGTGACGCGTCGTAAAACTCCCCCCGACAGCGTTCTCGAAACACTGAATCAGGGCTCGCAGTGAGGGACGCGTCACAGGCTTGTTTCTGTAGCTGCGTCACGTCAGGGACGTCAGGATTGGAACAAACAGGTAATTGGTGAAGATTATTCACAAAAAGTGTCTCCCCTAGCTAGACACATAAACCGTGTGAGAAATTAAAAATGCAAACATCGTCTTAAAATGTGCCCTGTGAATATTTTCAGCATGGTGCAATTTCAGTATTACGTGTTTATGTGGAAATCTTTCCCGTGTTACAGAGTCACGTTGCTGGACCTCATGATAACGAAGCTCGTGGGTGACGAGCCGCTGGCGACAGACGACATCCCGGTGTTTCTGAGCCACGCCGAGCTGGTCGCCAGCACGTTTGTGGATCAGTGCAAGATGGTGCTGAAGTTGACCTCGGAGCAGCACGTGGAAGACGAGGTGCGAGCCCCGGCTCGCGGTCTGGGGGGGATGGGGGGGGCGGTCTGCCGACCCCGCCAGGCCTCTGTGAGCATTCGCCTCTAACAGCTTTAAGACAGTGGTGCGGGAGTGACATACAGACCGTGAAAGCCTGGTGGGGACCGTAGCGGGTGTGAGGTCCTGAGGCTGAGCCCTCGGGAATGGGGTTAGTGCCCTTGTGACGGAGACCCGGGAGGATCCCTTGCCCCTTCCCCCACGTGAGGAAGTGCGGTCGGCCATGCAGCCCGCAAGGGGGCCTTCCTCGGACCCCAGCCCTGCAGGCGCCCTGACTGTGGACTTGGAGGCTCCAGAACTGTGAGCCGGAAGCGTTATTTCTGAGCCCTCCCATCTGTGGTGTCCGTTACAGTGGCCCGCGTGGCTGAGCTCCGTGTCCTTGCTCTGGAACAGTGCGGAGCACAGGTAAGGGGGAGTCAGTGCCCTTCTTCCTGCCATCCAGAGGTAACGACTTGAAAAAAATTCTGGTTAACATTTTTCTATGCCGATCACATCAAATATATGCACGCGCACACGTGTTATGAAGAACGAAATCATGCTGTGCTGTTTGTAAGTTTCTGTTTTTTCTTCTCCTGAATGTAAGTTTTATGAGGGTCCAAGTTTTGACTTATGTTCATATGCTCATAGTACTGTGGACACAGCAGTCACTTAATATTTGCTGAATGAGTAAGCAGTACATCGTGAATGTCTCTAGAAAAGCCAGCGTAGCATTTTAAGTAAAGACTTTGCCATAGCTTGCCCGTCGGTTTAGTTGGGCGTTCAGGTAGTTCCTACTTCCGTCCGCTGTCCTGAGGGCTCTGGTACGTTCCGGTCACCGTCGTCAGGGCTCTGGCACATGTCTTCACAGCTACATCTTTGTACGCTTACCCGGTATTGTCCCGGGAGTGGAGTTGCTGAGTATAAGGGTATCTCCCATTCTAAAGCTTTTGGGACACGGTTTTAACTTGCCTTCCAGAAAGCTTGTTTCTTCTGTCCTTGCAGGAGATTCCCGATCCTGCGCCACCCTAGTTCGCTTCTTCAGGTTTTCTTTTCTTTTTTTTTTTTTTTTTCGTTCTTTTCAAGGCTGCCCTGCATCACCGCGTCTTTATTCAGGGGATGGAGGCTAGCTTATGCTGATTCTGCCTCCCTCCTTTTCACTTGAGAAGCTCTGTTTGTTTGTGTCTGTCCCATCGTCCCTCCCTTCTGTTGTGAAGTTAGGATGAGGCCTCCTCTGGAGCACTGCTCGACAGTAGGACGGACTGTGTCTGCCGCGCGTTTGCAGAGAGGGACCGCGCACCTGCCGCGTGATGGGAGCCGGGGGAGGGGTGAGTTACCACGAAGAGGAGAGCAGACAAGGCATCACAGGGGCTGGAGGTGGGGGCGCAGAACTGACTGGGAGACGTGGAACGTTCTGGGTAACAGAAAGGTCCTGCCTAGCTGCGTACACCGACACAGCTCTGTACCATACACTGGGACGGGTGCGTTTTCCTTGGGTCAGCTCTACGTCCGTAACCCCGAGGTCCGTGGGGGTGGGAGGGGCTGCCCTGCGACAGGACCACCCACCCTGCGGACCCATCGCGTTTCCGGGAGTGTGCGTGACGCCACGGACCTGTGGGCTGCTCTCGTGCCCGCCGGCCGCGATCGTGACCCTCCCACGCTGACGGGAGGTCTCCTGGGGAATGTGCTGGTTTCCAGGGTTACTGTGCTGGCGACTTGCTCTGCGGCGCCCCACAGACCGCGTCCGCCCCCGCTGGTGGAGCTGGGATCGTCCTTCTCGTTCCTGGGACACAAGAGGGCACGTCTCTCCTGCCGCCTCTCCTTTCGGAGACAGATTTGCCTCTGTTTCCAGTAGGAGGAGCAGTGAGCCGTGCTTCCAGGAAGTTTTAAAAATCAGTTCTCCAGGAGACAGAAAAGGAAGTAAGACTGAGCGGCTTGTGTAAGTGCCGGCTTTCCACTTTTCCAAGGTGCTTGTATTTATAATACAGATAATTTCAATATCATCATAAGAAGTCACCTGATGGAACTTTCTCTTTTAATGTTTTTGTTTTTTATTTTTTATTGAGAGAGCGAGCACGAGGCAGAGTGTGTGTGCAGGGAGAGGGAGCGCGGGGTAGGGGCAGAAAGAGAGGGAGACACAGAATCTGTGCCTGACGCCGGGCTCGAAATCACAGACCATGAGAACATGACCTGAGCCGAAGTCTGATGCTTAATCGACTGAGCCACCCGGGTGCCCTTTTGGAACTTTATATTGAGGGAAATTTGTGTATTTCTTTCAAACAGTTTCTTTTCTAAGATAGGAGGAATCATATTGATAGAAAATGTTTTAAGTTTATTTTGAGAGCAAGCAAGAAGGGGAGGAACAGAGAGAGAGAGAGAGAGAGAGAGAGAGAGAGAGAGAGAATTCCAAGCAGGCTCCACGCTGTCAGCACAGAGCCTGATGCAGGGCTGGAACTTACGAAGTGTAAGATCGTGACCTGAGCCAAAACTGAGAGTCGGACCAATTTAGCCACCCGCACGCTCCAGTAGATAGAAATGTGTAGACAGTTTTCTTTGGAAAACTGTGCCATCTTCTTTCCCTTCGGTCTTAAAGATAAAATGGTTCGAACGGTTCTTTCCCCAGTGGTTCACTTTTTAAAGATTCATGAACCTCTACCCCCCTCGCTTGTGCACGTTGCTGTATATGTGTCCTGCTCTAAGTTAGAAGCTTCTTTAAAAGCCACAGTAGTTTTTAAGAAGACCTCCGGCCTCAGTGTGACTGCGCCGTCCGCCCGGCGGTGCACTAGGGCTGGCCGTCCTGGCTTCCGAGTCCATTGTTAGGGACTCAGAAGTCTCTGAGCCGTGAAATTCGCTGTGGTGAGAGTGTTTATACCATGGACATCAGCCAGCGCTGCCGATCAGGGCTCTCCCCTCCCGCCTCCCCTCCCCGCCGGCCCCCTCCCCCCTCCCGCCTCCCCCAGCCAGCGGGCTCTTACATCTGTAGGACAAGGTATCCAGGAAGGTTCTCGTCATGCTGTGGCCCAAAAACTGGAATGAAAAGTCATGTTTGTATCATCTGTGTGTTAGTTCATGGAGTCGTCTGGCTTTAAAATCCTGAGGTTCTGTTTCCAAGTCTTCGTATAAAAATAGTCTGAGGTTCGCACACTGACGTGCTTGTTTCTGCCTTTGGCATTTTGTGTGTGCTCTTCCCGTTTCTGACACGTTTCTGTCGCTCCTCGTGTGCCGTCTCTCCCGTGGGACTGACGGGTAGTTAGCTTCATCTCGAGCCTTAGTCTTGTTTGCGGTGAGCTTGGCCCTTCCTCTGGGAGTGAAAATCACTGCCTTCAGTTCTGCGTTTTCTCGTATTCATCCGTTAGGAGACTTGTCTTCAGGTTGTGGGTTTCTCATTGTGTGCATTTCCCCACTTCAGTTGTGATATTGTTACTATAGCAGGCATTTAACACGTATTTGTGGGGTAAGAACGGGCCGTCTTTCATTCCACGGACCGATACGGGATTAAATGGTTCAACTGTGCAAATAATATTTGCTTATTAAATAAACCACGTTCCCCCTGAAGTCAGGGAAACAAAAGTCCTCCTTCTCACCCAGCTCTCACCAGTTTTCTGCGGATACATCAGCATATGTTTTTTTTCTTTTCCTTTCAGAGTTGTGTGTGTGTACGCACCTCCTTTTTGTTGGTTGACTTGTTTACAGCACTACTTTTTCTGTGTGTCTTGTGCACCTCCTCCTTCCCGCAGGTGAGCCGTGTGTCACGAGATCCAGCGGCCAGAACTTCTAGCTGACCCTCTGTCGACGTACCCTCCGGTTGCTTCCAGGGTTTTCTTAAAAACCTTTGCCCAGAGACGCCCCGGTGTAGGTGTCTTTGCGATTTTGGGCAAGCAGGTCTGGAACCCTAAGTTCCCGGAAGTTGAATTGCTGAGTCACGGTCTTTGTTTAAAATTTTTAGAGCGATTTCTAGATGCCGTCCTGACAGAGCATGAAGTGTGCGGGTTTGCAGCCTTTCACTAGTCCGGTTTGGGCCGCACACGCGGGTCTCTGCACAGGGCAGTGGTTAGTGGCATTCCAACCAGACACAAGTGGTCTGCCTTTCAGGAGATAAGAGTCGTTTGTGATACTATCAGTTCTCCACAACTCCACAACTCTAACTTTTGTAAGGGGGGCTTTAATCTAGCTAGAGGGTCTAGATGGGAGCCTAATCTTTCTTCCCCGCTTCCGCCCACTGCAGAGTCTGTTCCTTCTACGTGCCTGTGTCCTCTCTCCCCAGTGCCCAACGTACGGAAAACAGTGTCGTTATACTTGTAAATAGTAGGAGGACAGCTCACTCATTCCTCTTATTTATCTTTTTAAAGTTTATTTATTTTGACAGAGACGAAGCGAACGAGTAGGGGAGGGGCAGAGAGGGAGAGAGAATCCCAAGCAGGCTCTGTGCTGCCAACGCAGAGCCTGACATGGGGCTCGAACCCAGAGATCGTGAGATTGTGACCTGAACCTGAACCAAGAGTCAGACGCTCAGCTGACTGAGCCACCGCCACGCCCTGTCTTGTTTTTTAAGAGGATGTTTTTCCTGGCTGGTTTTTCATTATTCGTTTCCAAATGCTCATTAGAGACATTTTATTATTTATTATTAATAGAAGGATTCTAATGACTAAAACTGAGGGTGTATTAGGCGGAAGTAGGTTAATTTTCTTTGGGTTTATTTCAGTTAATACCATAGAATTTAGGAGCTGGAAGGAAACTTCTAGATGATCTCTTCCAACCCTCTGATTTTCTTGTTATCTCTTTATCGTGGGAAATTCCCAACAGACTAGGAATAAAAGGTGAATCCGCCAGCCCGTCCCCGGGGTCAGAGCTTTCCTCTCCGTTCCTAACTTCTCTTGTTTTGTCCATGATCCCGCCGTCCGCCCTGCGCTGAAACAACATGCCCAGTGTTCCATCAGCCCAACCTTCTAGATGTTAAAAGATGAGGAGTCACACGTGAGTAAACCGCGCTCAGCTCACGCCTAACCCTCTAACAGTGTAACTGTGGCGGGTGAGCGGTACTCAGATTTTTCTCATTGGCGAGTGATTTTGCTCTAGTTTATTTCTTTGACTCAGGATATAAGTAAAGGCCACGCGCTGCGGTCCGCGGCTGTATCTTGATGTCCTTTAATATGTACGGTCCCCTTCCTTGCCCCTCCTCTGTTCCCCCTCCGCCCCGTTGCTAGTTCTTGATCAGAGAAACTGCGTGGTCCTACCTGTAGGGTTTTCCACAGTTTGGTTTTTAGTGTATCTGCCTGGTGTTGTTCAACATATTCTTCTTTTCCTTGCACTTCCTGTGACTGGTAATTAGTTCCAGAAACCTGTTGGGAGTTGGATTCAGTGTTTGTGTCTTTTTTCCAGTCGTGTTTTGTTGTTGGTGATGTGTGCCTTCATAGAGACGTTGTCACTTTCCGTGATGTCAGCCCTTGGAGATGGCTATCACCCAGGTCCCTTCATTCTGTGCGGGTTGCAGAACGGTGGTGTCTTGCTCAGCGATTAGGTTGTGCACATACCTTGTGTTTTATGAAAAGAACAACAAGTGTTTGTTTTTTCCTCCCTCTTTGAGTAATCAGTCTTCAGAGTCCTGAGTTGGTTTTGTGACCTCATCCAGAGGTGAAGCGTGATTTTCATCACGATTGCGAGGGCACGGTTTTAACGCCACTTGACTTATTTTCAGTCCACGTTAGCTGGGATTCTTTCCGATGTTCTGATGTGCCACTGCTGGCCATTGGGACCCCTTTCAGGTTGCTTCTGGTTCCTTCCACCAGGATCCTGATAGTGGCTCCTGGCCCCTTGGTTCTCTGGCGCGCGTTCTGCCCCAGACCCGGAACCAGTCAGCCTCTTCTGGAAGGAGGACTGGCATCTGGAGGTGACAGACAAGGCATTAAAAATACGCTTTGTTACTTGCTGTTTCTTTTGAGATTTCAGGATGGTAGGTTGACATATTACCTTCGACTCTCCTAACTGGAGAGAAAGAAAACTACACATTTAGAAAGAACACAGTGGAGCACTTTATTTTTCCTTTGAAGAATGTTCTCTTTGTGTCCTTTGTGTAGCAGCTACCACGGTTTCACATAGTGGGTACTTTAAAAACTAGGGTCAAAACCGGTACGAAATTGGGTTTTCACGTTTGATTGAGATGACCTAATACCATGTGGTTGGCGGTTGGTGGTCTCTTGCTCGTGTGGTCCGTTCGAGAATCAGTTCCTACAGAGCTGGCATTTCCGGGTGGTACGGTCTCTCCCGACCTTCCACCGCCCTGCGTGTGTAGATTTGCTTCCCCAGAAATAATGCAAGTTCCTGCAGCCAGAGTTCTTTCAGCCACAGCGTTTTACAGGATTCCTGTGGACAAGACATCAGTGTATTTCATGGGATATTTGTATCTTTAAAGTAGATCTCGCTTGCTGGGAACACTTTGAAAGAAAGTATTTGCATAAATGTTATGTACGTAGCTAGTAATTTTGAACATTTACTCCACTGTTGGAAGGTATTTTTGCTTGAATAAGAACTTTTCTGACTCTCTGCTCCCAGAAGACATAACGACACGTCGTCTTGCGTTCTTGATGGCAGACGTTGCTGGTAGCGGAAATGGTTCTTCACGTGCGCGTCTCGCACTTCCGTCTCGTTCTCGACGGTCTGGTTTCTCTCGTCAGACGCCCTCTTCGCAGGCACCGCCTCGCCGGTGGTGACGGCGAGCGTCCGCTCTCGCACCGCCGCTCGCAGCGGCTGCAGGTCACTCGGCTTGACCTCCAGCTTGTGTCCTCTCGTTCCAGGAGGCGCTGGCCACGATTCGGCTTCTCGACGTCTTGTGTGAGATGACCGCGAACACCGACCTGCTCAGCTCTCTGCAGGTTTTCCCGGGCTTGCTGGAGAGGGTGGTCGGTGAGTGAGCCGTCCCGCTTCCTGTTATGCTAGTTTTAATTAAGGAAACTGCGGCTCGCCCCGCCGAAACGGCAGCCCAAACACAGACCTTTACTTTTCTTCATATTGGTATATTTTTGAGATTGTTTTTGGAATAACTTTTTCTTAACAAGGATCATTGTGTTTTGGTAACAGCTCAGGCTTCTGCCACTTGCCTGCTGTGTGACTCAGGGTGCCTGATCAGCGTAACCGACCCGGCTGCCCGTGGTGGGCGTTTCCTCAGGAGCGTGCGGGGTGGGGGGTCGTGGCGATGGAGACGATTCTGACGCTGGGGGTGGTGTCCGTGAGGACGATGGGGATTTTTATATTCGTTTTCCAAATTCGTCAGTAGATTTTTCCCTGTTACCTCTATGCACACAATGAATGGTGGCCTGCACGTAGCGATGATGTGTTCCATTCTTACAAGAAAACGGTGTTAAACAAGAAGCCATTGTCTGGAGTACCATCTTTGCTAAAAACTGTGTGCAACGTAAATCAAGTAGAACCTGTTCCTTGTGGTTAGCCATGCTCGTGGTGTCGCGATTGGCTGTTCTCTGTTTTCTCCCTTAAAAAAAGATACTGTTTCTTGTGGAGATGCATCTAAGATGAACTGTGTCTAGGTGGGCAGAGGAGTCAGCGGGGAGCTGGAGGAGATGTTTAGAGTCTCATGCGAGTGCTTCATTTTGAATGCAGTGCTTTCAGTGACGATCAAATTAAAACACCACCGACCTGCGAAACAGAATCGTTGTTGAAAAATGTGCTCGGAGCCAGGGCAGGTGTGGGCTGTCCGCCAACTCTGCCAAATTACTACCTTCTCTGAGCTTGAGTGCTTCGTTGGGAAGTGGAGAAAATGATACCTGCCTTTCATAGGTTTGGTGAGAGTGCTAAGTGAGATAGAAACGCTTCCCTACAGCAGCCGGAAGATGATCTGTTTTCGCATGCTGTCCAGGAGGCCCCTCACAGAGCGTGACAGTGTTGCTCCTTTCGAGTGTAGCCAGGGTAGATCTCGGGGGATGCGCGCTGCCTTCCGATCATCTGGACGATGAGAACAAGTCAGCGTACTTCTTGGTTTCTGCCTGTGGCTCGCTACAAAACTGGTATTGTATTTTAGTCTTAGATAGCACATGAGGTCCTTTATAAGGAAAGAATGTGGGGGTGGAAACCTCGTTATAAGAAAGATGCCAGAAAATTTTTAGCTGACATTCCTTGGTAGATAGACAGTCCACGTTGGGATGGTCACTGTGGCTTATTTCCTCCAAAGCAGAGTCGTGAAAAAACATAAAGCAAAAGAAGAGTTTTCTAATCTTTAAAGAGAGGTTTCAGTACTTTACCTTTATTTTATCTTAGTCCATTAACGGAAGTTCGATTTGTAGATGGGAAGTTAGTACAAATAGTAAGACTTTTCTTCTGGAGAATAAAGTTTGTTGGTTTTCTGTGTAGATCTCTTACGACTGATTCACGTCGCTGGCAACGACACCCCGAACGTCTTCAGTACCGGCGGGTGTGTGAAAGCGGAGGGCGACGTCTCAAACGTGGCTGAGGGCTTTAAGTCTCATCTCATTCGTCTGATTGGAAATCTGTGTTACAAGAATAAAGACAACCAAGACAAGGTAAGGCTGTTTCTCAGGCTGTGTCCTGTGTCGATGGCTTCCTGTGGGACGTGGCAGTTAGAAGTCAGGATATGTACACTTTACGGAGTGGAAGTTTGTCTAGAACGCAGTTGGAGATGCGAGGTGTGTGCGTGTGTGTCCCACAGACACGCATAATGTGTCGTACTTGTGTATGTCAGGGCTGTAGTTTTGTGCTGTCGCGTTGTGTGCGTCCTGAGTGTGTGTGAGCCAGTCTCTTGTCTTATAAACCGTCCACGTTTGTTCTGAGCCTCGGCGTTTAAACCGTCAATAGAAACAGTTACTTAAAATGCTAGACGTTTTCAGACACATAGAAGACATCTAGTAAAAGTAGTCGTTATGGACCATTATCTTAGTAATTTTAAAAACCCTTATATCTGTGACCTACGTTTCTGGATGATCGCGTCATCAGCATTTCTTTTAGATATTTTGAACTTGAGACAGTGTTTAAGTTAGGAAATCCGGAACCTCAGTGGACGGCCGCTGGAGACTGTTCTGTGCTGACCGGCTCGGCTGTGGCTGCGCGGGCAGCGCCGAGGGGTGCGGACGAGCTGGCGGGGCTGGGAGCACGTGCTTACCGCTGACCCAGCCGCCCTGGGTTTTCCTAGCGTTTTCTTTGGTATTTGTTTTGCTTCGTGAAATATCGAGTATAGGAGTGACGGATATTTTTCCAAAATGGCTGCAAAAACACACCCGAAGTCGGACGCCGCCCTTCTCCCATCAAGCATTAGCGTTTGTTTCCCCTTTCTCTACGGTTTGGTGAGTAAAGCCTGCGGCTCCCTTGAGGAGTCAAATGCCGTGGGCGTGCTCTTGCGCTGTTTCTGAAACGGCCCTTGATGGCTCTCGCAGACTCCGTTTCCAGCCTCGAAGGAGCCAGGAGCCACGTACGGCGTGCAGGCGCCCTGCGGTCGCTGTGCTGTGATTCGCCAGGTCTGCCTGGAGAAGCCCTGGAGGCTGCGCCGTCCCAAGGACAGAGAAGGAGACTCGTCAGGGAACGCCGAGGCAGCAGGTGTGGGCGCAAGAAACCGTCTTGGACGATTTTGGGTCGTTGCTCAGATCCTTCGTCCCAAGCTCAGTCCCCTGGCTGTGCGGCAGGTGTCACCTGAGTCGGGGGCAGCCTGCCCGGCAGAGCCCTTTCTGGATTTGTGACCCACAGCATGGTGAGAAGAAGTGGAAAGTAGGGGAAAAACCAAGCTGTGCGGGTTCTGCTTCTGTCCCTGGCCGCACGTGTCCCGGTGGCAACCGGACGGGCCCTCGGCAGACAGTTCTCGTAAACGCCAGGCCAAAGACAGCATGTGAACGGAATCAAACAGGCGGATTTGGGAGTTGAACTGCACTTGGAAGAAGGGAGCAGCCCCGGTGGGTGCCGGGCAGGATGGTTATTAAAGCTCTGAAAGAAAATCCGGACTCCCCTCCCCTTAGAGGAGAAATGGACAGTTGGGAGCGAGCACAGCCACTGGAACGTGAAGCAGGGACTCCCGCGTAGGGGAGCGCCAGCCCCAGCTTCTGGCCTCCAGCCGCCCAAGTCCTCGCGGACTCCTGAATCGCACGTGCAGGCCAGGCCCCACGCGGCTAAGCTAAGGATGAGACGGTGCCGAGGTTTGAGCTGCCTTTGTCAGAGTTTCCAGTTTAACTCCAACCAAGACCATTGCTCACTGGAACCAAAATAGTCAGCGTTTTCTAGAGGAATGTAATTCCAGAGTTTCCATGGCCCAGCATTCACAATGTCTAGGACGCAATTCACAGTTGCTTTAAGCACAAATAATACGCCCCATTGTCCAAGACAAGAAAAGATGGCCGACAGAAACTGCAGGGACACAGATTCTAAACTGCAGACAGAGATTCAAAGTGATTCTGACTGTGCTCAAGGGTGTAGAGGAAAATGCGCTGCTAGTGAGTGAAAAGATAGTGCGGTTCAGCAGAGTAAGTCCGTGAGTGAGCGTGCCAGACGGGAGGTCTAGACCTGAAGGGCACGGTATCCAAAATATAATTTAAAGTTTTACTGAAGGAGCCTGACAGCGCCAGGGAGGTGGCGGAGCCGGGGCTGGCGTGCCTGGAGAGGGGGCCGTAGCGGGCGCCCAGCCCCAGGAGCAGAGGGGAGACTGACAGCGAGCCAGCCGTCCGGCAGTTCTGTGCGTTGTGTGTTGTGCAGCGTTGGGTCTCTGGAGGCATTTCTGCCGACACGGCACAGACCCAGGTGCCAGGCAACGGCGCCTTCCACGCGTATAGCGTTTTGACTCCACCCCGTTTTCAGGCGGGTGTGAGTGGAAGGCTGCTAATCCCTTCCCCTCCCCACCCTGGAAAGTTACTGGACCGATTTTTGTAAGAGCAAGTTGATAGAGAATAAATAACACTTTGCCTTTTTAATGACCAAGACTGCCTTTCCCGAGGAGCACAAAAGAGGTGGTTTTTCTTGTGTTTAACTCTTCTTTTGTTGCTGATTCGGATCGGCCACTTACAGGAGCAAAACAGAGTAACCCTTAAAAGGCTTATGAAATCACTCACTCCAGTCAGGATCAGGCCGCACCGTAAGTAAACGTGGGGTGCGCCCACGTGCTGCTGGGAGCGGCCCCGGGGCTCACAGGAAGTCGGGGTGCGTCCCTTCACGTGTGTGACTGCTAATGGCCCTCGTGGTTTCTGAGCAAACGTTCTCCAAGGTACGAAGAAGTTCACTCTGTGAGTCTAAGAACGCCCCTCTTTGCCCTGCTCTCTGTGCCAACGGAATGCCTCCCCCGAACCCGTTACTTCGGGGCTTTGTTTCTCCTTCCACAACCTCACCGTCCGAGAAGCGCCTTTGTTCTTGTGGCCAAATCCCGACCCTAGCCGGCTGTCACCGACGGACCTTGCTCAGTGTTGCCTCGGGATGGAAAGCCCATGCGCTGAAGAGAACTTAAGTCACAGTTTTAGAGGGACAGAGCATGACTCAGCCGGTCCCTGTCACCGGGCTGTTCGTTCTCTTTGTGTTGTCCAGATGACGGAGTCACTTCTGCCCACGTTTGGGCACAAAGGGAACGTGGGCTCTGCCTCTGCTCTGCCTCTGAGTCGGGGGTTTTGTGTCATCCAGCCTGATGTAGCTCATTCTGCCCCCGAGGAAGGGACTGATGGCCTGTCGGGTGTGTCCTGCGTCCCGGCACTTGAGGTTTGTGTCAGGCCCGCAGAGCCGGCCCTGCTAACCACGTTTTAGGGGAGGCCGCCAAGCGGGTGACTTGCCGTGTCCAGAGTCGTCGTAAGATTTGTGTGGCTCTGAGCTCCTGGGCCTGGACCGTCACGCCCCTCATTTAGGAGCTTTCCGGGGTCTGGAAGAAGACGTGCCCAGCCGACTGCCCGATGGACTTGAGACGGAAGGTGCTGGCGGCTGGTGAATCTGCCTCTGCTGGCCCCGCCAGGCCCTTGTGCCCCTTGTGCCCCTTGTGCTCACGTCGGGCACTCCCGGGCACTCCCGGCTCTCTCTCTGATTCATCCACTCGTCAAATGCGATTGTTCCCAGCTGTGGGATCTTTTGTTGGATAAAACAGGCAGGCATCTCTTCCTGTGATCCTCCACTCTAGCAGCATCTAGGGACTAATTATCCTTGCCTCTTTGAGCTAGGATCCCAAAATGACTGACAGATTTTCCTAGGTCTTCGTGCACGGCCTGCTCTCTCTGAGGTTTGATCAGAAGCCACTTAAGCCCAGCTGGGTCCCTGTGCTTGTCCGTGTCGGTGCATTCTTTGCGCTGAATGTGGGGGCCGCCTCCTGGATGGCCCCCTTTACGGTTGTGGGGCCCCTTCCCTGTTATAAAGGTCTTTTTATCTCCATTACTTTGTTGGAGGCTTATGGTGCTTCTGTGGAAAAGCCTGGAAAGATACCATTATCCTTTTCTAAAGGAGGAGACCAAGGTTCAGAGAGACTGGGATTTTGTTCAGTCAGCACTTTCGAATAGAAAGTCCTGCTGTGTGCTCGGGAGGAGACAGTCGCCTTCGTAGGGGAGGTCTGTCTGCCTGCGTGTCACTAGTTGCTCTAACAAAAGCCTGTGGGGGGCGGGGGGGGGGACAGCCCGTCCAGAGCAGCAGGTAAGCGGTGTGGCCCTGCAGACGGGCTGGGCCATGGCAGCCCCTCCCTCTGCTCAAGGACCAGAGTCAGACCGTGCTGCTGTGGCAGGCAGGGTGGCAGTCCCCCTTTGCATTTGCATCTCTGGGCTCCCCGTAGGACCGTCCCGAGTGCCTGGCCTTGGAGGGGAGGTCTGCGCGGAAGAGCGTTTCCCCAGTCCTCCCGTGGGTCTTGAACTCTTAATTCTGTGCCCATGGTGGGTCGCAGTGTTTCTTGAGTTGTCAAAGGGTCGCTAGACTCCCTTTTACGAGGTGTCCATCGGGAGCTGTTTGCAAACACTTGGCGACTTCTATTCTTCCCTTGTTTTCTGTGCTCGACAGAACACAGTATCTCCTTGCTGCGTCTGTGGTGATTAGTTTACTTTCACGCCTTTGTGGACCTGAAATGGAGATTCTGTTTTGGTTTCTATTGTACGAAGCACATGGGCATTAATGCTGTAAACACGCAGAAAGCATTCTTTGGCTGCCTCTTTGTTGGCCGAAGGCATGCATGGTTTACCGTTCTCTTCCCTGTTCTTTCCTTGCTATTGTCAGAAGTGCTCCAAGGGAATTCTTCGTGAGAAGAAAAACCAAACACAGTTGCTGGTTTTTTTCCATAAAGCTAATCGCGTGTTTTCCAAGCGGATCAGCAAATGAACTAGTTTGTCCACCTTCGTTTCTCCGCAGAGAAATAGATAGTATCACTCCGCGGGGCCATCCTCAGCTGGGGTTTTTCGGCCCGTTCTGCCAAAAGGTTGGTGAGAAGGCTGCTCAGTTTCTCTTCCTCCTCTTCCTCCTCATAGAAAGGGCTCCTGGCATTCACGCGGGTGTTTGATCCCGTGTGCTCGGGGAAAGCCCTCTTCACAGCCATGACTTCATGTTAAAAATAAGCCTACAGCACATGGAAAAGTCCAGCACGGGAAGGCCATAAGCCCTGTGGCCAGTGCTGAGTTCCGGGCCCGCGTTACCGGTTACGAATGGAGGGGTCATGTAGATGCGCGGACGATCTCTGTGATCTGTTTTCCATTGAAGACCTTTTGCCCGTTGTGGTATCCTGCCGGGACGGGCGCTCAGCGGGTCCCCGCGTGGGAGTTCCTGTTTGGGATGGTAGTCCGGCCTCCACTGCGCAAAGCACAGGCCTGGGTCCTGGAAATACAGGGCAAGTAAGACCTGAGCCTCCTCCCCAAGGAGTATAAACTTCACAATAAGACATCCTTGCTCCGTTTGCAAACAGAGACAGGTAGTAAAAATAAAGTCACTTCTCCATGTGAAAATCAAGAGTTCCTGTAAATTCAGGGTTCTGTGATTATTTTTGAAAGTCTTCTATGTTTATAATGTAGTTGAATATATTCTAACTTTCCGTAACATGCCTCATTTTTGTTTGCTTACTCAGATCTAAATTTTAGACCAAAAGAACATCTACAGCGTGTAATATTTGCAAGGAGTTTAGCACTGTTTGCCAACCCAAAATGGAGGCTTTTAAAATCCCAGTGACCTTTTTCCATAAACAAAGTTTTAGACCTAAACTTAACAATTGTTGAGCATTTGTAACATGATTGTTTTTAGCTGCTTTCTCGTGGAGGGGGACTGGTGCCTTCAGCCCTGCGCATCTAGGTGTGAGGGGTCAAGAGCAGGCAAACTGTTAAACCCTTTTTTATGATTTCTTTCTGTCTGACATGTTCTTAGCCAGCGTGTTTGTCTATCAGATCATGAACCTGAAACCATCGATTGCTATTTCCTAATCATTTTGTTAAGGTTTATTTTTGAGAGAGTGCGAGTGGGGGAGGGGCAGAGAGAGGGAGACAGAACCCAAAGCAGCTCCAGCGCTGAGCTGTCAGCACAGAGCCCGACACGGGGCTTGAAGTCACGATCCATGAGGTCATGACCTGAGCCGAAGTCAGACGCTTAGCCGACTGAGACCCCCGGGTGCCCCCAGTCATTTTATTTGGGCTGTTGCTGTTAGTGAGGCTCAGTCCTTACTTTGTGCTGCGTCAGTCCTGCTGGCTGGTCGGTTACCCAGGGACCTGATGGGAGTGCCGGGAAGGGGACGCCTGGCGAGCGTGGGCCCTGTGTCCTCGCGCACAACCAGGACCGGCGTCTGCGTTCCTGGCCCGTGCCGGCTGGCACTGTGTGGACTTCTCAGCCGGTGTCCTTTACCCAGGTGACTTTAGCTTGGCCTTTGGTACCCAAGGTCACAGGCACTGTCTCTGGTCGCTGCGGAAAGCCTTTCCACCGACGCTCTGGAGCGCACACCTCCTCCTCACCCTTGCTTTGTCCTGGACTCAGACCCTCAGTTTCTGTGTAAATACATTACTGGCTGTGGATTCTGGCACGTGTTTCTGTCTGCGTGTGGCTGTTACTTACGGCTCTGGTGTAACACACACATATACGCTGACCCCCGCGAGTCACGCGGTGTGACCTGGCTGTCCCTCACTGTCCCTCGAAGGCCCGCTTCCTTCCACGTCACCTCCCCACCCCCGCCACCGCCAGCGACCTTGCCTCTCCCGTGATGCCTGGTCTTTCACGAGGCTGCGCTCCTAGGTCTTCCTGGCTGGTGATGCCATAACCTGCCCTCTTTGCCAGCTACGTGGTTTTCCACTTTTACGGGAACCTTCCACACCGTCCCTCAGGGCCTGGCCGCTCGGGGAGTTCCAGGTAGGCTGTTGAAAACATGCCGGCAGGGGGTTCTCTTGTGCGTGGCTCCTCGGTCTTTGCGTGGTGTGTCACGTTGGGATCCACAAATGGGTGTGACGCTCCTACAGGAAGCTTAGCCGAGTACAGAGACCGCGCACGGGGCCTTGTGGTCGGAGCACCCCGGATCTGCCGGTCGTCGCTGCGCGCGCTTGGGCAGGTGATTTAACCTCTCTGAGCGTCGGCTCCATCATGTCTAAAACACCTGCCTGTGACGCTGGAGGGATGAAGTGAGGCCACCACGCACAGGAAGTAGAGAAGTAGCTGACCGCGTGTGTGCGGCCTCTCGCCCACCCGCCCCTCCCCGCCCCTCCCGTCTCACTGTAACTGAGAGGCTCTGCTTCAGCCAGTGTCTCCCGTGGCGTGTATTTAAATAGGAACTTGTGGACAACACCTCACAGTGTTCACACAGTTTAGAGGAGCCCTCACATTCCGTCTTCTGTGTTCGTGACTTTGCTCATAGATGGGACTTTTGGAAGGAAGGCAAATGGAGTAGAGCAAACTTTCTTTAGGACGAGAATCTTTTCCTTGTCACTTTGACCACACGTGCTCTCTGAGTTGACGTTCTCTTGTGTTCCCGTCTAGGAAAGAGCCAGAGTGTTTTCCGTGCGGGCCCCTGAATCCGTCCTGGCTCACTCCTGAGAGCGTGTTGAGGAACGCTCAGATCACAGGTGCCTGGCCCGTCGGGGTCAGAGCCTGGGTGTTTCTCCTGTCAGAGACAAGCTGCCCAGAACCCCAGTTTATTGATTTGAAGATTGAATGTAGAGGCAAGATCCGGCTTGCTTAGAATTCCTCTTCTTTGTAATGTAATCCTAGTTCAAGAAATATGTCAAAATTCATAAATCAAGCTGTCACCATTAGTTTCCTGAACTTACAGTTCCTGTTACAGTAGGTGAAATTAAAATTCCGATCTAGAGGACACGTCGGTAGTTCGGCGGCTGGGTGCAGCTGTACATTTTTTCTTTTTAAAGGCCCAAACCCCTCTTTGTGCCCTGCCATGGAGTGCTCGGCTTGTTCTTCTGGAGAAAAGGAAGACTCGTACTAAATATGCACAGACAGCGCAGCAGTCTCTTGGTGGCTGTGTGTTTTGCTCCTGCACACGGACCGGGCCCCAGGCCTGGGCTTTCTCTCCCGGTGCAGCCGCCTCCGCCCTCGTCCCCGGCAGGCTGGAAGCCCCTCGAAGGCAGCAGGTGCCCTGTCTGGTGTGACCCCCGCCACAGCTCCTGGAGCGCGGCCCGAGGGGCCCGTGAACCGCAGGCAGCGCCCCACTCTGCCCATGAATCTGAGTGTGGAGGGGGCAAGTGAAGTGCTTGGAGTGATAGCAGGCTGACTTCTGACTCTGCCTGCTGGGCTCCGAGGCCCCCGCCTCTGCGCCTGAGGCTTTTGTCACTTGAAGCCTTTGGCCAGCTTGGTGAGAACCCTTAGAGCAGGGACGTTTTGTAGAGCGGGGGGGGGGGGGGGGTTCCGGATGGCGGTCCCGTCCCTTCGTCTGGTCTCCGTGCCCCTGGAGGACCTGACTTTTCCTGGACGTTAGTGTAGAGAACTCCGCTTCTGGGAATGCGTCTTCTGGGAGAAGCATGGTTTACCCAGACCCTGCGTACCGAAAGGAGGACATTGGGCGAGTCTTTGTCCGTGGTGACTCAGCAGTTTGTAGAAGCCCGGAATCCAGTTTTATTAACTGCCACTCAGTTTTCTTAACTGCCCTACGATCAGTTTCTAGACAACAGGGATTTTCAGCGGATTCATGTTTCACAGTAAAAACAATGATCTCACAGTGTCCATAACAAGAAGTAGCTGAGACCTTCGGTGACAGAAAACTAGCCACATAAACCGAGAGAAGTGCCTCGTTCCTGGGTGGGAACGTGGGATGTTGTGAAGATGCTGTTTGATGCTGTTTGTACACTGCTTTTTCTGTTCATTGGTAGGCCACTTGTATCCTTCTTACAGGGAAACCCAAAATTTTGACAAGAAAACATGAAAGGAATTGGGGCATTGTTTTAGCAACATACAAATAGACTTAAAAATTTTTTTAAATGTTTATTTGTTTTTGAGAGAAAGACCGTGTGAGCAGGGGAGGGGCAGAGAGAAGGAGACACAGAATCCGAAGCAGCTTCAGGCTCCGAGCTGTCAGCACAGAGCCTGACGCGGGGCTCGGACCCACAAACTGTGAGATCACGACCTGAGCTGAAGTTGGGCGTTTAGCCTACTGAGCCCCCCAGGTGCCCCGGAAATACACTTTACAGCTAAAATAATCCACAGTGTCTGGAGCGCATAGGTTGGTGGATGAGAGCTTCTGCTTCGGAAGCAGATCCCGAGCGGAGAGACGGCCGCACGTGACGGGCAGCGCGCTGGCCGAGGGAGGGGGGCGCTGGGTCACGCCCTGACGGAAGCGAGCTTCCCCGAGGAAACACTCGCATACAGTGGTGTCGATAAAGGGACCAAACGTTACGCATAGAAACCACGGGAATCTGGAACAAGATTTAATTAATTTGTCACAACAACCAAGATATTTTATGGAGCAGAAATAGTGAAGATTATCATAGATTTGACTGTAAATAAGGAGGAACTCAGGCGTGGAGTTCCTTCCTGTCTGGGTTTGGCTAGATAGTACTGGCTGATTGTGAGCAAATGATTTATCCTGTCTGTGACTCAGTTTACTCAGCCCAAAATGGAGTCCTAGCCAGGGGCGGCTGTGAGGATTAGATAATCCATTTGGGACAGGTGTGGAGTCTTCAGTCACGGCCAGCTGTGTTTACCTTGTGCTCATTTCAGCATTATCACGTTATACTAAGAACAACCAGCTTTTGCATAGTTGGAAACGTTTAGATAAATTATAATGTGATGTGCATCCAATAAAAATCATGTTTTCAGAAAACATTTATCCTCTTGAAAGAGTCAGGGCTCAAGACCACATACTCGGTGGGAATTGAGCACGGGACACGGTCCTGCACCGAATGAGCCGCGCTCTCACGTGTGTCTATGTCGTGTGCGTATGTAAGGTCCACGAACACGCACGCACACGACAAATGGACCCCGCGCAGATCGACCACAGCATTACTGACAGCGATCTCTGGTCGGTAAAATTGGGGGAGGTTTCCTTTTTGTCCTGTGTGCTTTCTTGTAGCCTTTCAGTGAATGTGAATCACTTTAATAGTAACAGGAAGGTGCTATAAGAAAAGGAGAGGGATGCGTGTCTGCAGTTCCTGATGAGAAAATATGCTTCGTTCAGTGGTGACTGAGGCAGTTCTTTCTCGATCCTCCTTCCACGGTCGGGACCACAGCTTAGCCTCCTCCCTGGCCAAAGTCTGGGGGCTTGCACGGTTGCCGTTTCAATTATGTTTTTAGTTGAAAGATTTTAGTAAGTAAAACCTCAGCCTACGATCTGGATGGTTTTGCTAATGGATAGTTGCTGGGATGGAGCTGGTGTGTGTGTGAGGAGGAGTGTGGGAGGGAAGGCGGGGCAGAGAAGAGGATGTAGAGGGGATTCTTCCAGTGTGCTAAACTTTGTCTTCTTCCCCTTGAAAGGAGTAGGAATTTGAACTTGCCCTTTATCGTCGGGTGTTCTGGTTTGGGTACGTTCCATCCGCGGAGGCGTGAAGCGTCCGCGCTCTCCGGCAGGTCCCCCAGCCTCGGGAGCTGCTGGGTCCTTGGGGCGTCGTGAAATGTCTCTGTAGCTCCCCAGGCCCTCTTTCTTTGGTTACATGAGAAAAGCGCTCTTATTTCAAATGTTGGAGAGTCTCCCGTTTTTTCGGAGGCTAGAGTGGAACTGTCTGTCACACATCTAACGCAGTTTTGATCCTCATCATATTTTGCTTTTGCTTTTTTTTCTTTCCCCCTGGCAGCAACTGAAAATTAAGAGGATCAACGCCTCGTTCCTATAATGGCCTTGTTTTCGTCCGTGCTGGAGGTCACGATCGGACTGCCCCCGCCGCCCTTTTTAAAAGCCCATCGCCGGCCTTGTTCTGATCGGATTTACCTTCATGCCCATCGCGTTCTCATGGGTCGGGAGCGGCATTTAGTCTCAGGCTGTGGGTTTTAGTTCGAATTTAAATCTGCTGCTGTGTTGCAGTTAGGAATGAAGTCGGGAATAATTCTGAGTCCCCAGTGTGAACGAACGTGCTGTTTGGCGTAGTGGCAAGAGCTTTAGTTCAGCTCAGCAAACGCACACGTTCCATCTGCCGTGCGCCAGGCCGCGCTCCAGGCGCTGGGAGCGCAGCCGCGGGCTTGGCCCCGTGCTCCTCCCGGGGAGCGCGCAGTGTGGAGCGGGAGACAGGTGTAAAAACGGTCGTTCCAACGGAGTCGAGTGAGTGGTGTGTGAAACGTATTCAGACCGAGTGGTAGAAACGCTGTGAGGGCTTGGCACACACAGGCGGCTCACCTTGGAGCTTCCAGAAGGGCCTCCGGGGTCTGTGCCTTCAGGGAAGCATCAGGAGCAGCGGGGCAGGTGGAGGAAAGGTCGGCCGTGGGCAGCACAGTGCCTGGGAGCAGCTGGGTGGGAGCCTGACCCCGAGCCTTTGCTGGGCCTGCGGGGTGGGAGGCGGGGCGCAGAGGTGACAGGGCTCTGACCACTGATGGAGGAGTTGTGTGTCCTCGGGAGTTCGCCGGCACGTCTGTCAGCTCTGAACATGGCCGTGGGGCTCCTTCCCACACGCACGTTCCTTCCTTGCGTTCTCTGTGTTTTATCATTTGCAGAACTTCTTCCCTCTTTCTGATTGTTCTGTTATTCCTAGCCCTTGGGGTAGAATTTTCTCATTTGTCACCCCTGTCCCCCAGTTCCTCTCCCCTCCTCACCCCCTCCTCTCCTTCCCCCCTTCCTCCCTGAGGTTTGCCGGGGGACATCCTGGCCCCTGGGTCGTACACTTTTCACAGAGGGGTTTGCTTTTGCTTCCATCCCCAGGGCCCTGGAGGGCCCACGGATCCCACGTCTCCCCAGCTTCTGTATTGATGCTCTTTCTTGACGGGGGTTCCGGCAGCGCCCTGCAGCATGGGCCCCGCACCTCCCTGCGGACGTGGCCCGGTCCCACTGCCCCTGGGTCTCCGGGCAAACGAGCAGAGCCTGCGGCGGGGCCTCACTTCACACCGGGGTTTTCATTCCTGGTCGCCGCCCTCTGAAGGCCGCTCGCCCGCAGCCCCACCGCCCCTGCCATGGCCCCGGAGTCCCGGCCGGATGCCTTCCCTTCCCTCACCCTCTGCCTTTTCATTCCTGCATCTCGGTGATGCAGAATCTACCCAGGGACTGGGTGGCGCCCAGGACCCCTGAGCCCCAGCAGGTCAGGCATAGAGGTGAGTCCTCTTGACCTTGCCGGGCCGCCAGGACCGTGTGCGCAGGTGGCCCCTGGGTTTTCCACGGGAGCCTCCCTGACCTCACGCCCCTGGCTTCTGCGCACTCTCACCTTCGGCGTGGGAAGATCTTGATTTGGGGGAAGGAAGTTCACATCTGTTTCTCTGCTCACCGGCCAGGCGACCTCGCACATGTCCCTTAAGAGTTTCCCATTTCTTCCTCTGTAAATAAGATGTTACCTGCCTCACACACTCAGCGTGAGGATTAAGTTACATGGGTGGTGATCACATTCTTTTTTAGTTTCTTAATGTTTATTTAGTTTGGGGAGAGAGAGAGAAAGAGAGAGACAGAGTGTGAGCAGGGAAGGGGCAGAGAGAGAGGAAGATACAGAATCCAAAGCAGGCTCCAGGCTCTGAGCTGTCAGCACAGAGCCGGACGCGGGGCTCGAACCCACAGACTGCGAGGTCCTGACCTGAACCGAAGTCGGATGCTGCACCGACTGAGCCCCCAGGTGGCCCAGTGGCGGTAACATCCTAACTGCCTGCGCTCAGTGCCTCCTGGGTGCACCTGAGTGCAGCGTTCTGTCCGTGTGCCTCATTCAGGCAGCACCACAAGTGGGAGCCGAGAGCGGGAGAAAACTGGACGCGGATGGTCGCCGCCCTCCCCGCTGCTGGCTCTCCCTTGGGTGCAGCGCCCTCCGAAGGAGGACCTCTGCTCCCTGCGGCTCAGGTGGGCCTCTGAGCCGTCTTGCTAGGTCAGCTTCGCGAGTCCTCGGGCCTGTATCGCGCTGAGGATCTCTGTGCAGAGCTGCCCTTCGCCCAGTCAAGGAGGGGCCCTGGGTCTCGTGGCCCCTCCGTCTTCCCTCTGTTTCCTCAGGCTCCGTGTCCCCTTGCTAACCTTGTGTTTCCCGTAGCTCAGATCTGTGTTCGAATGCAAAGGTGCCTTGGAGGGGAGATGCTGGAAGCCTCCTCAGGCTCCTGCGTGGCTGCGATGCGCCCCGTCTGTGCCCAGGCAGTGAGGACGGCCTAGCGCGCCGTCCGTGCCTCGCTCAGGCTCTTCACCACAGTGATACCTTGGACACCTACGTTTTCCTTTGGAGAAAAGGCATTAGTTACCTTGGCCACTCGTTTCAATTGGAAGAATAAAATTTTAAGCCTTTTTCAAGACCCTGAAAAATAAATTACTTGTAAAATGAGTAGGGGCACCTGGGGTCTCAGTCGGTTAAGTGTCTGACTTCATCTCAGGTCAGAATCTCGCGGCTCGTGGATTCGAGCCCTGCGTTGGGCTCTGTGCTGACAGCTTGGAGCCTGGAGCTGCTTCAGATTCCGTATCTCCCTCTCTCTCTCTGCCCCTCCCCTGCTCACACTGTCCTCTCTCTCTCTCTCTCTCAAAAATAAATAAAACGTTTTTAAAAAATTAAAAAATGAGTAATAGCGACAGTGGCAGTATTGGGAGCAAGCGCAGAGCCTGCTCCACGGGAGACGCCTTCTCCGCCCCTCACGGCTGTCTGTGCCTTTATCCTCGCCCTAGGCTGTGTCATTGCCCCTGCTGCATAAGCTGGTGACCGGAGGCCCCCCCAGGGTTCCAGAACTTTCGCAGGGTCACACAGCCAGTCCGCGGTGGAGCCACTCGAGAATCCAGGCAGCCCGGCCCCAGACCCGGGCCCTGGAGCGGCCACCCCGCGCCCCGGCTGCCTGCTCTCCCTCCATGTTCGGCCTTGACCCTTTGTCGGCCGTGTCTCTGGGGTGATGGTCGGCCGGGGGCACTGTGAGCCAAAGACAGGATTCTTCCAGCTTCTCTGAATGGCCCCAGAGTCGATTTCTGTGAATGCCTGCAGAATATCAGGCATCAGTCTTCCAGGTGTAGGAGTACGTTTTTTGTGAATTAAGTCTAAAATAGGATTCTTTGCTTTTCTAGATGATTTTTAAGCTTCAGTTGAAAGAGTAACATTTCAAAAAAGAGGTCTTTATTTAAAGAAAATTTTCGCTGCTGATACATAATACACACACACAGAGGCAAAGAGAATATATGTTGTTGAATCATTTAAAGAAAAATCAACTATTAGCATTAGAAGAAAAATAGCCAAATAGCTTGATGAACTTCTTAAAGGGTCTGTCCAGTTTTCGTCTGACCATCTGTAAGGAGGCCCTCAGGCATGGGGCCGCTCTCGGGACAAGGGCAGGGACCCAGGGGCCTTGCCCAAAGCTTCCTGGTGTGTGGTGGGGGTGATTGTCCTTTTCAGGTTGAAGTGTGTGTATTCTCGCACATCTTAGGTTACAAATCCTTCCCCAAGCCGCACTCAGCTCGTGTTACTCTGGGGCATTTGAATGATTGCTTTAGCATGAGACTAATTTCTGGGTGTGATGTAGTGACAATGAGTTTGCCTACTGGAGAAATCCAGCGGGGGGCTTTCTGTGGCCGAGTTGGGGCCCGAGGGCCGCCGGAGTTGACTTTCTGTCTGTTTAATCGCCCGGGGACAATGCGTGACCGTGGAAGGGGCGGGAACCGGGGCAAGGAACTTCACTAAGAGGAGAGACACAGTTTCCGATGTTTTCTGAAAGAGACACACCCTCCTCCTCCCTGGGCGAGGAGTGACTTTGGGTCTGCACCTGCAGCTCCAGAGCGGACAGCCTGGGGGCTGGGGGTGTGGAGGAGGAGGGCCGGGAAGTCTGAGCAGGGAGGTGGGTGGCAGGGGTGTTGACAGGAAGAATCTCGACTGGCAGGCCTCTGGGAGCAGAGGGGAGGGGAGGGGAGGGGAGGGCGTGTCCCCTGCCTGCTGGAATTTCAGCCCCTGCAGCTCTGGCTCCATCCTCCTCCCACCCCTAAGCATAAACAAAGCACAACAAAAAAATACCTCAGCGCTTCTGTGCGGAGAGGGGCGGCGCCAGCTGCCCTGGAGAAGGTGGCTGCGCAGGGGTGCGCCCTGCACCCGCTGGGAGCCGCCCCTGAGCCCTGGCGCGGCCGGGGGGTCCCCGTTCCATTCAGCGCTTGGAAGGGAGAAGGAGATTGGTCCCTTTTGCACCCTCCTCAAGACAGAGTGGTTTCTGATCTCGAGAGATGGTTTCTAGCAGTTTTAGAAGAAACCTTAGTGCAGCACTTGGGAAATGCGGGATCAAACGTGGGTTTCCCCACGTACACAGAGGACTCGGGAGGGTCGCGTACAGTGACCTTGTAGGTCATTATTTGGGGATTTTAGTTAACAAAGTTTTGACTAAAGTTCTCAATTGGCATTTTATTCACCTTTAAATGTTCTCCTTGGATCGTTGTTATAAACCATTCAGCTTGGCTTTATTAGGAAATTAAGCCTGGATCCCCTTTCCCCATCTGTCCGACTCATTTAGACGACATTTATTAAAGCGGTTTTTATTAAACACTGGTTATTGGTTTTATGTAAATTTATAAAAGAGGAAACACAGGGTTCAGCTTCTGGGCCGAGACGCACAGATCCCGGCCCCCGTGAGTGTCCCCTGGCCGGCGTGGCCGAGGACAGCCGGCGCTCTGTTGCTGGGGCGGGGCATCACCAAGGTGCGTGCAGCGGTCGGGGGCCCAGTGCTGCTCCCGCAGACCTGCAGCCCCGTCACCCTGCGCCTCCAGACTCCGAGTTGTCCACCCCTGGGAAGCAGGTCTGCGGCCTGCCGGGTAGTGTTGTTTTGAGAGCTCCCTGAAGCCCCTCGGGTCAGGGTCAGGGTCAGGGTCAGGCGAGTGCAGACAGTCATCAGTGCCTCCCAGTGCTGCCACGGGCCTTCTGGCCATCTTGGGTCCACGTGAAGGCTCAGTGGATGAGATGACAGATCGGTGGCATGAGATACCCCTGCTTTGTTCTGGTTTAGAACTCTAGATTCAAGTGACCGGTTTTGAAAAACTGAAGTTGTCTGTGGACAGCCCCCATGCCCCCTTCCCCGATCTCAGGATCGCGTCTGACGCGTGCCCGGCCACGGCTTCGCGGATTCTTTGTCAGTGTGGGGTTTTCATGTGCTGACAGTTCTCTTTACGATGTTGTCTTAGGTTGCCAGGTGTTAATTTAAACACACGCCGGCTGGTGTGCCTGCGCTCGCCCGCATGCCTCCCCGCTCCACGGAGTGCCAGGGGCTGTGATTTAAAGGGGAGGCCGTAGAGCAGCCCATGGTGTTTTATATCCAGGCAAAGCCCCTGACGCACAGCTTCGTGTGACGCCTCGTTTGCCCTGGCCCGAGGCTTCCGTCATCTTTATAGCCAGAACTCTAGCGCCGTGTCCCACATTCCAGGCTTACCGTCTCTTCTGCCCGGCAAATGTATGGCTTTTATGGACTTATAAATCATGACAGTGGGATCCATGCCTACGCAGGAACGAAGGGATTAAATCTTCACGGAGTTACCAAGGTTTAACGTGACTTAGACATTCTTCTTACTCAGAAGCAATGTTCTTATCTTAAGGCAGCATACTTCACGCCTCTGTAGAGAACTTGCAACATCTACGCTCCAGGGAAACAGATACTTGTTAAGAGCGCTCTGTGTGCCAAGCATGATGCCCCGTGCCGGGGCAGAAGGACGGGGAGCCGGTGGCCGAGCCCTGCAGGGACCTCGCTGAAGAGGAACAGGTTGCCGGGCTACCGGGGACGTTGTGTTTCACGACGGGGGAGGTGAGAGGCCCGCACTGTGGTGGGGGCAGCGGGCAGGGCCGCCGCGTCCCCGTTCTCATGCTCCCGAGCTGGACGGAGAACAGCTTCCGAGGGCGTGGACGGCGCTCAGCCTCTCAGGTAAGTACTTAATCATGCCGTCGGCAGGCGCCGGGCTCACCGAGCTGTTCGTCAGTTTTTCTCTCCCTCCGTGTCCCTCCTTCACGCCAGCGACGGGGGCCAGAGGCGTGGACAGAATAGTCAGCAGTGGCTCGCTTCTCTCTCTCATTTAAAAACAAACAAATGCACAGATTTTTAATGAGTGATTTGGTTAAGTACTGACAAGTATACGCATTCGTGTGACTGTCACCCCAGCGAGTGGGGACAGGGCCGTTTTCATCGCCTCAGAGGGCTCTGCCCTGTCGAGGCTGGCTTTGGGTGCCAGCGTGGCACTGTGCCCCAAGTAAGGAGTGGGGAGGCAGGCCTGTGCTAAGCGCCCACATGCCTTTACTTACCCCTCTCTGGGAGCAGTGGCCCAGCTCTGGCGTCCCGGCACACACCGGGGCCCGGCTCCGAGCCCCCAGAGCCGTAGTCTTCCCGCCAATTGATGGTGTTCCGGACCCTCGGCAGGAGCTTCAGTTCAGGGGCCCCTGAGCATGCGCCCACGCGGGAGGCCTGTGCGTGGTACGCCCGGCGCGAGTGGGGTTTACTCCGCATCGGGGGTGTCGTCCCACGTTCTTCCCTTCAGCTCCGCGTTTTCTGAGCATCCGCCCCGGGCCAGACTCTGTTCAACTCTGGGTCAGAGACAGAGTCGGGGACAGCTGTCATTCTTGAGTAGCTTCTGATCCAGCGTGGGGTGGAGATGGTTAAACGGACAGGTACCCTCGGGGGGGGGGAGGGGGCGTGAGGGTCAAGACTTGGGGCGTAGTGGAAACTCCCCAGGAATGGTAAAAGCGGCAGTAGTGATAGGTGCCGCTTACTTACTGAGTGCTTACTAAGTGCTAGGCAGTGTGGAGTACTTACTTAGCTCTTAACTCCTGTATTCCACCTGATGTTACGTCTCCCGTTTTGCGGATGATGCAACACTGAGGGCCAGAGACCACACAGCGTAAGAGACATGAGCGGGAGATACCTTGTTATTTAGGCCACTTGGCGGGGGCGCAGGGTTTGTTCCTACGGCACAGATTAGCCTGTCCCAGCTGGCGTGAGGGTTCGTATGGAAGGGACTGGACAGGAGGACTCCCCCATCCCATCCCAGGAGGGGAGGTGTTAGATGTTGGCCACGGGCATCTGGAGTGGTGGGGGGCCTGACTGGGGCACCGAGAAGACGGGAAGTGGAGGGGCTGGGAGGAGGAGGCCGCGAGAGGCAGGGCGCGGGGACGTGGTGGGCCAGCGCGGGGAGCGGGGAGCTGCTCGTGGAGGCCGTCCCGTGGCCAAGGCCGCCCTGGCAGTCTGGGCCGTGATCGAGGTGCCGCCTGGAACGCGGCGGGGCTTCCCCGCACTCTCGGGCGCCTGCGTCAGGCTCCGGCTGCTCCGAGGGGCGGACAAACGGAGATTTCCAGGTACGACTGTCCTCGAACCGTGAAACTTCTCTGAGCTCCCATGTGCTGCTGCTTCGTCCCCTCCTCTTTAGAGGAAGATGAGAAAAACAGTAGTTGATAAAATTGGATCACAAGAGACATCAACCCCTTTCAGAAGTGAAAGTTAACTGTGGTGCAGCCGTATGACGTAGTTGGTGCTAGGAAATAGCTGTTTTCCTCTTTGTGAAACCTCCAAATCCAGGGAAGAAGACATTTCATACAAGCCTTTTATCACCCTCGTCTTCCCTGCTTTTGCATCGTCATTATTAGTAATTACACAAGAGTCTGCTCCGAGCTGCACCCCGGGGAATGCCAGAAGCTGGTTGCTCGTCTGCATGGCCTCTAATTACAGTGGGAAAAAATTGGGTCGCCGTGCAGGTATTGTGCAAATGTTGGCTAAAACAGAGGAGGCTGGCTGAAGAGCAGCGGGGCTGAAACTGTACGTAAATGGATTAAAGTTTAATTTGTTTTTTTAAAAAACCACATCTGTCTGGGGTGTTGTAGGTGCGGTCCTCGTTTTCAGCAGATGAATGGACTGGGCAGGCCTTTGCCTTCTGACTCCCAGGTTTTCCTGATCTTTAAAAACATGTCCTATTTAAACCTATGTCTTAGGGGCGCCCGGGTGGCTCAGTTGGTTAAGCGTCCGACTTCGGCTCCGGTCATGATCTCACGGTTCGTGGGCTCGAGCCCCACGTCAGGCTCTGTGCTGAC
>PJEM01014675.1:0-33788 GCA_004023845.1 Helogale parvula | reverse complement strand
AAAAAAAAAAAAAAAAAAAAAAAAAAAAAAAAAAAAAAAAAAAAAAAAAAAAAAAAAAAAAAAAAAAAAAAAAAAAAAAAAAAAAAAAAAAAAAAAAAAAAAAAAAAAAAAAAAAAAAAAAAAAAATAATTAAAAAAAAAAAAAAAAAAAAAAAGACCTAAATGTGAGACAGTGAAGAAAACCATAAACAAAATGAAAAGATAGTATGGAATGGGATATTTGCAAGGGATAATGCAATAAGAGGTTAATATCCGAAATATATAAAGAATTTACACAATTCAACATGAAAAAAATGTGTGATGTAAAAATGGGCAAAGAACCTGAATAGATATTTTTCTAAAAAGGACATACAGGGGTGCCTGGGTGGCTCAGTCAGTTAGACATCTGACTTTGGCTCAGGTCATGATCTCATTATTCATGGATTCGAGCCCCACATCAGGCTCTGTGCTAACAGCTAGTTCAGAGCCTGGAACTTGTCTTTGGATTCTGTGTCTCCCTCTCTCTCTGACACTCCCCTGCTCACACTGTCTCTCTCTCTCTCTCTCTCTCTCTCTCTCTCTCTCTCTCTCTCTCTCAAAACTAAATAAAAAAGGACATAAAGATGGTTAACAGACACATGAAAAGATGCTCAACATCACTCATCATCAGGGAAATGCAGATCAAAACTATATTGAGATATCACCTCATACTTCTCATAATAGCTAAAATAAAAAACACCAGAAATAACAAATATTGGTAAGAATGTGAATTAAAAAAAAACTCATGCACTTTTAGTAGAATGGAAATTAGTATAGCTACTGTGGGAAAAATGTATGGTGGTTTCTCAAAAAATAAAAAAAATAAAAAAGAAATAACATATGATCCAGTAATTCCACTACTGTTATTTACCCAAAGAAAATGAAAATATTGTTTAAAAAAGATATATTACCCCTATTTTTATAACAGTGTTATTTACAAGAGCTAAGATGAGTGGATAAAGAAGTGGTATGTACATGAGTGTACACACACACACAAAATGTTACCCATCAGAAAGATGGGATCTTGCCATTTTTGACAGCATGGATAGACCTAAAGAGTATTATGCTAAATGAAATAAAGCCAAATACCATATGATTTCACTTACATGTAGAATCTAAATAACACAACAAATGAACAAAAAGACCAAGAAAAGCAGAAACCAATCGACCCATAAATACAAAGAATAAACTGGTGGTCGCCAGAGAGGAGTGAGGTGGGGGAAGTAATAGGCTTCCAGTTATGGAATGCATAAATCACAGGGATGACCAATACAGCATTGGAGATGTAGTCAACGGTATGGTAGTAGCATCCCATGGTGATCGATGGTAGCTACACTTATGGTGAGCATGGCTTAACATACAGAGTTGCTGAAATCACTGTTGTACATCTGAAACTAATGTAACATTGCGTGTCAACTATACTTCAGTATTAAAAATAAAGTGACTTTTGCCCGAACTACCTTATGAGTGATAGCCATCCCATACTATATATATCCTGCTTTCACGAGGCCTGGGATGGAGGATTGTCCTTCCCCCAGCTAATTTGTACCCTTTCACTTTTGGGGTCTATAAGTAATAAATCTTGTGACTCTACTTCCTTTGTGTGGTGCATTGAAACTATATCTTCAATCCAAAAGACCCTGTGGATGTCACTTCCACAAAGTGGGAACTTGGTGGCTGAGGGGGCTACCTGCTGCCCCCCTGTGGATGGCTTCTATCTCATGATCTGCATATTCTTAATTTAATATACCAGCTTCAACTTCCCAACAGAGGTTGCCAGGGGTTGGAGGGGGTAGGACAAATAGAGCACAGAGAATGTTTAGAACATAAAAACTCATCTGTATAATACTACAATGATGGATACATGTTTGCACAAACCCATTGAATGTACAACTCCAAGAATGAGCCCTAATATAAACTGTGGACTTGGTGATGTAATGACAGGTCGTGTAGATTCATCGATGATAACAAATCTAACAGTGTGGCATGGGATGTCAGTACTGAGAACGTGTATGCGTGCACCAGCACAATGGGTTTATGCAAACTTACTGTAATTTCCACTAAATGTTTCTGTGATCCTAAAACCACTCTAAAAATAAGTTTTAATCACTTAAAAATTGAGGGATAGAAAAATACATACTACTTTAACACCAATAGAGAGAGTAGTTACATCAACTACAAACAAAACTGACTTCAGAAAAATGATCAGCAATAAAGAGAGGCATTCCATAATGATAATTCTCCCCAAATCATAACAACCCTTAATGTGTGCATACTTAACCAAAGAGTAGCAAAACTTGTTAGGCAAAAGCAGAACTGCAAGAAGAAATAGAGGTAACACTGTAACAGTTGAGATATCAACATTTCTCTTTTAGTAAGTGATAGATAAGCAAGCTGAAAAATCAGTAAATAAAGAATTGACCTAATCTAAACGCAGTCCCAACTAAATTGATATGATTGATATTAATAGAATACTCCATCCAACAACAGAAAACATATTTCTTCAAGCTCCTATGGAACATTCATCAAGATATAATGTAGTGGGCCACAAAACACACCCTAACATACTTAACAAAACAAAAATCACATAAGGTATATTTGAAGGCCACAGTGGAATTAAACTAGAAATCAATGAGAGAAAGAGTGCTCAAATGCCCAAATTTTTAAAAATTTATCAGCACAATTGCAAATAACACATAGGTTTAAAGTGTCAAGAGAAAATGAAAGTATTTTAATCTACATGGCAATGAAAATATTACTTACCTATCTTTGTGGAATGGAGTGAAATTGCTGCTTAGAGAGAAAGTTATGATGTTAAACACATCTATAAGGAAAGAAGAAAGATAGAAAATCAATCATCTCAGTTTTCCCCTAATGAAACGAGACGGGGTGCCTGGGTGGCTCAGTTGGTTAAGCGTCCAACTCTTGATTTCAGCTCAGGTCATTATCTCATGATCAGTCGTGGGAGCAGCTCTGCACCAATAGTGTGGAGCCTTCCTGGGATTCTCTATCGCCCTGTCTCTGTTCCTTCCCTGCTAGCATTCTCTTTTCTCAAAATAAGTAAACATTTTTTTAAAAAGAAAAAAAAGACAAAAATAACCCTAATTACAAGAAAATAAGCCATACTATAAGAAAGCTACAGGCCTATATTTGTCATGAATATAGATGTAAAAAACCTCAACAAAATATTAGGAGGTCAAATCCAAGAATTTATAAAAGTTTATACATCATGATTAGCTGATATTTATTCTAAGTTTACAAGACTGTTTCAAAATTTGATACTCAACCAGTATAATCCAATACATTGGACCAGAAAAAAAAAATCATATGCTTATATCGATAGATGCAGCAAAAGCATTTGATAAAATTCAACACCCACTCATAATAAAAACTGTGAACAAGCTAGAAATTGAGGGGAACTTCCTAAACTTGATAAATAACATTTAAAAAACCACTACAGCTAAGATCATACTTAATTGTAAAACTTGACACTTTTTAAGATTGGCAGTAAGGCAAGGTTATCCTCTTCCAACATCCCTATTCAAAATTGCACTGAAAGTCCTAGTTAGTGAATAATATAAGAATTGGATTTTATAGATTTGAAAGGCTGAAATAAAGCTACCACAGATGACATGATTATCCATAAAGAAAATATCAAGAATCAATTAAGAAAATTTCCTGGAACTATTAACAGCATACCACAAGGCTGAAGGATACAATGATAACAAAGTCATTGTCCTGTATCCAGCAATTAACAATATGAGCCACCAAATACAGTAGTATTGGATTATAACCAGAAGTATAAAATTAATATCCATGAGTTCAAATTGATATATTTTTTGTAAAATAGATACCGGGAAGAAAAGAGAGAAATTTCTTATGTAGAAGAGTTCTTAATTTATGCAGATATTCTGCCCTCAAGGAGGTGGAGTTTAACTCCCAAACCCTTAAGTGTACATTCTACATACTGACTTCATTTTAAACAGTATGGTATGAAAAAGGAGAAAAAAATAAACTTGAAGTGTGAAAACCTGAAAACTAGTGCTTTAGTCAGAAGATCAAAGTAAACATCTACAGTATTAAGTCATGGTGACCTATGTACTCATGATATACTGTGATGAAATGGTATACTTTCTCTCTGTGATCTCCTTTCCCAAAACCTATAACCCCTCTAATTATGAAAAAAGGAAATCAGAAAAATCCCAGAGGAAACCTAAAATTAAATAAATACATAATCTTCTTCATTCTTAGTGTTGTAAAAACTCTAGTAAGTCTACATGCCAAAAGTGGGGACCAAGGTTATGCCTCCTGTATTCATTTCATAAATATTCCCTTTATTATTTGAAGCTTAACTGTTTAAAGGCCCATATTAATCTAATTTGGCAGTGCTGAGGGGCTCTATATGTTAAAATTAGTAAGCCTTAACGTAGTACCCCAGTTATGGCTGTATTTTGATTAAAGTACCCACACTGTAAAACTACTGTATATAATACACTTCTGGTTATATTTCTGGAACATTAAAATATTTTGGAATATAATTTATGTTAACAGAATTTTGAAGCCCTTCATTTGTATTTGCTTAAGTCAATGAGTTGTTACTGTCTGAGTGATAATTTGGACATATTCTTGTATATAGATTATTTTTAATAGATGAAACAATTTTTTACTATATTGCACTATTTTTTACATTCTTTGCTGTTCAGTGTGATTTTTTATACAAGTACCATTTATTTCCTTTTATGTCAACATTTTTCCCCAAAATGATTTAGCACAGTTTAAGCATTTATGCTTTAGGTTATGTTGCTCAGTTGAGTCATATGCTTTAAGGAAAAATATTCTTAAATAATATTTTATAAAATGCATTCTCCTTTGCTCCATAAATTATTTAAACCTTGTTCTAACATTTCTAGAATTCAACTTTATTTAAATGTGTAAACTTTAAACTTTGTTTGGATGTGTATTCACAGCATATTTGTGTCCCTTCTTAAGTGATATAACACATTTTGTTTTTCTGTGAGGTCATTATCAAAGATAATTTCTCCCCACCTATATTATATTTAATACTATTGTTATCTGTATTTTGACAAGAAGTATGTGTTTGCTGAGGAATAACAATTTGTTTGAAAAATAAAAACATTTTAACCGACTTGATACCCTTATTATTTCAATGATGCATACTACTCTCACATTTTCTTATGTCTTTCAGCTCCATACTTCAGATGAATTATCAAGTCTTCATACATCCATTCATGCCAGTTAACATGTGAACTCATAGATTTAGGGTCTTAATTGTTAATTATTTCCTGACTTGTTTAGGTTTGAATCTAGCTTTAAGTACTCCATTGTAAGTCATTTCCTAAGGGCCTACAATGACACAAAATGGTCAGCAGAAAAATGAGAACTTTAGGGCCTTTATATTACTGTTTGAAACACATTGGTTTAAATTCCCTTTAAAAATTAAAAGAAAAAGGATTAAATAAATATCATTGTTCTATCCAAATGAAACTTGTTAAGTCAGTGGTTTCATCTTCTTGAGCTCTAATCAAAATATTTAATGGGTTTGGGAAATTAATTTTCCATCCATCCTGAAAATATTCCCATGCTCAAAGCTTAAAATCAATTAAATGACACTAGTAAACCATTTTGAAAACCCTGCTTAGAAATAAACTCCATATGTTTCCTTTTTAAAACAGAGAGCAGAAATTTTTAAATATAGTTAAAAAAATACAGACACAATTCTGTCTCAAAGATACCTTAAATTCAATTATTCTTTTGTAGGCACAATAATGCTTCCTCACCTCCAGCTTGCCCATATCCTAATTTCTGGGAGCTTTGACAATGTTACCTCACACTGTGAAGGACCTTCACAGATGTGATTATGTTGATGACATGATATGGAGAGATTACTCTGGATTATCCAGATGGGTGCTGAGAAACTTTTTTGACTATGGTATGATTATGAAGATATGGTCAGAGAGATGCAATATTGCTAGCTTTGGAGATGGAATATAAGGTGTTGTTAACATTTTTGAAGTTCATGGAAATGAATTCTGCACTAGAGCCTCCAGAAAGGAACATGGCCCTGTCAGCACCTTGACTTTAGCCTACTATGACTTGTGTTAAACTTCTAACCTACGAGACTTTCAGAAATAAGTCTGCATTGCATTAAGACATGAAGTTTATATAATGTTTTAAATCATTAGTAGTAAAGTAACACACAGTGCAAAATGAAATCTATGGCTCTACATCAAACTGCATCCTTTCACACTGTCCTTTTCCTTATCAAGGGTATTCCTATATCTTTGATATTTATTTTCTCCCCTATCTTGTAAATTTCATGAGGCCATGATCTATTTGATCAACAGGTTTCCCTAGATGACCTTGTAAAAGTCACACGATAGTGTATGGACCTCATTTGCCTCATCCATAGCTACACAATATATCTTACTGTGTAAAATCATGAGCCTGAAAATAAAAGTTTCTTTAAAGCCTAAGCTATTTGTTTACATATTAAGGAAATTTACTGAGGTAGGAATGTATATTTCAGTATTGCTACCTGTTCCCTATTCCTCCTTATTTCCAAGCATATAACTATGCCTTCTGCATTTCTTTACATTAAGCATTTTAGGCAGAGCAACAATAGTTACTTGGAGTTTTTCTTCCTGATTTTTGTGGAAGTTTAAACTTACCAGGGGGAATGTTCTGGAATATACTCTTGTACTCCCAGGAGCAACAGGATAGGGAAAGAAAGATAACAGAAAAGTAAAAAAAAAAAAAAAAAAAAAAAAAAAAAAAAAAAAAAAAAAAAAAAAAAAAAAAAGAAAGAAAGAAAGAAAGAAAAGAAAAAAAATTGAGAAGGGGGTAGAGGTATGGGGGAGAGAGATATGTGGCCACAAACCTATGGCACGTATTTGGTGGTGCATAATACCTGGAAGGAAAGAGAGGCATGCCGGTGTGATGTATCTTCAAGGCTGGATTGTGGGCACTGATGTCCAGAAGTGGCCTGGAAACAACCAGAACTTATTGCCTCGAGGGCTTTACAGACTGTATAAAAGGGTATCTCAGTAGGAGCCAAGACGGACCACTGTCCAACACAGGTTCTTCCTGGTCACCACGGCTCTGTGTCAAATATTAGAACTTTAGGGGAATCTGGGTTAACAGATTGAGTATCTCACCTATCTGGCAGAAAAAGGACTCAGAATTGGAATTAAACTGATTTCAAGAAAATAACAATATATCTAAGACTCCTGAGAAACTGTATTAAAATCTATATTAAATGGAGGATTGCTACCTACTGGCTATGAAATATTCCAGCACTCAACTTACATTATCTTTAAGTGCTAACTCTGATAAAGTATATTGTAATGATCTCATTTTCCCCTAAAAAGATGACTAATACATATCTAAGGATCCAATCAAATAAAATAGACTATAAAAGGTCACCTGGGTGGTTCTGTAGACTGAGTGCTGGACTCTTGATATTGGCTCAAGTCATGATCTGAGGGTCGTGGGATGGAGCCCTACATCAGGCTCTGTGCTGAGTATGGAGCCTGCTCAAGACTGTCATATTTTCTCTCTCTCTCTCTCTCTCTCTCTCTCTCTCTCTCTCTCTCTGTGTCTCTCTCTCCCCCCCCTTTCCCTCCCTCTCTTTCCCTCTAACTCTCTACCCTATTCATGCTCTCTTTCTAAAATAAAATAACTATGTAACTAAATACATACATAAATAAGACATACTAAAGAAAACTATCACATAGAATAAATAGTTAAAGAATCAGATTTTGAATAAACAGGCTGCAAGAGTCAGGTAAACTTGTAAATGGAGGTAATAATTATGAATGAAATAAAACATTTATTGGAGGGAATAAAGAAATGGCAATTATAGTAGCTGCATCCCATTTTCTTTGAGGGCAGGAACCAGAATCTAGGTTAGCTGGATTGTGTTAAATACTCTGAAAAAAATGTTATTAATAATGTGTTAATCAGGTTCTTAGGGAGATGGAGAAAATAAAGTAAGACTTTCATAGAGAATAATTGCTACTCTCTAAAGACTTCAGAAAAAACACTGAATTTAGGAAATAAAAATTTCTGTGATAGTATATAATTTTAAAAAACTGAAGTAATATTTATAAATATTTAATTTTGAAGGAAAAAAACCCTAAAAGCTCTCTGTGATAGCACATTAGCAAAGGTATTAGCCTGTAATGATTTCTTCTTTCAAATTGATTTTTATGTATTCATGCTTCATAGCTTCTGTTGTTGCCTGAGATACCCATTTCTAGTTGATTACCCCCTATCAAAAAGTGTTTTACAATAATTCCCATATGATCTAACCTTTCATTAACTTCAACTTTTGTTCTTGAGTGTTGGCCTTTAACAAAGGGTTGTCCAATTCATCTCCGTCATAATTTTGAGAAGCGTATTCTGCTGATTCTCCCTAACCGCTGCCACTTCTGAATGCAAGGCCCTCAAGTGTTTCCATAAGCATAACTTAAGAGTTGCTATGAGTATAACATTGGGCCATTTATTCAGTGATGGTAAATGTTTCTTGTCATGATCTGGGTTCATATCCTTATAATTCACTCCAGATTTGAGCATTTCCAGGGAGTTGACAGGAAGCATTCAAACTAGGGTCTGTTCTAAATTGTGTTCTTGTAAAATATTACATAAGAAAAGTAGAAGGTTGGTGGTGTAGTTTAGTTCAATGACCGCAGACTAACTTAGTGGGAGGCAGGATTCTGATTACTGAGCTCAAATCATCCTCCTACGAGGTACCACAGAACTCATGTCTGAGTACAGTGTAAATAAGCAGTTTGTCATTTTATGATACTATTCACCAAGAAGCTTTGAGAGGCTATCACAGTCATCGGTAACCACAGTTTAGTGATATAAGACAGCAATAAGTTGACATTTTACATAATAAAAAAAATCTTCTCCTGTAGGGAAACTCAATAAATTAATTTTCTGGGGCACTTGCCTTCTGGCCGGGAAGACATTGTTATAATCAATTATAAAATGGGGCTACATAGTGAATTATACTTCTAAATCATTAATTTGTTTAGTATATTCCAAGTAAATGATGCTAGGCAGTATATAGATGATGGAACATATATAGATTACTGGTAATATCCTGGAACTATCTTTCTGAGAATAAAAATATATTCACAGCTGATTGGGCAACGTTGAGTAAAATGGTACATAGACTATTTCTGCTAATGAGGAGCCAGGTGCGATTCTAGGTATTTCTGCCGATGGAAACATTTCCTAAAATTTTCTTCACCATTAATTTCTTGCTAAAACTCCTCATTTACTAGTCCTTAATTAACTTATGCCATTGTTTTAATTCTCCAGATTTCTTAAGCAGCTCATATTCAGCTCTGCCACAGTGGATGAACGATAATTAAGAATCGGTACCTGTTCTTTCCCCCGACCCTCACACAACCTGCAGCAGCAGTCACAGTTCCCCAGATGCACTGCATATTTTCACATGCATCCTGCAACTCTTCAGGACTCTACATCCGAGTGCTCTGGCATCACACAGCCTCTAAAGGATATATAGCTGTTTCAAATAAACCTCAGTAGGGGCATAATTCTAACTGCCTTGCGTTACTGAAATCCACTGGATGAAAAATAAAATTGAATGGACATAAAAAGGTAATTCCTAGATTGTGTACTAACCGTTTCTATGTATTCAGATAAAGCTGTTCCTTTAAATTTTTTGCTCTAGAATCCTTCACCAAGAATTATAATTCTCAAAATAGTCTAACTTCCTCTACTCCCACTTTAAGCACTAGGCTGTATAATAACAAGTGAATTATGACTCTTCTCTGTAATCATGCCTAATTTTTTGCATGAAGCATTTTATTTTGAAAAGCCATTTCCTTTAAGACAGAACTCAGAAAATGCACACTTAATACTACATCCAGTTCAACAACAACAACAAAAGAAAATCAAAGACCTTTTTCATATACTGGATATCCCTTTAAAATTGTATGCATGATATAAAATGTACATGTTTATATTTGTATATATATTTGTTTTATCAACATTCTCTTCCACATGTGAATAGCTTTGCAAAATCTTATATAATTTCACCCTCCTCAAATCTCCAACAGCCTCCTCTCCTCACCTTCTAGTGATTAATCTCATTTTAATGCCATTGAAAACTTCTACATTTTGTCACAATCAAATGTACCAGTGCTCTGCCCTTCATTCCATTCTTGCCCCATTTCTACTCAACAGAATGCTTGGCACAGTCTTTCTTAGAGATCTTCCTTTTCCACTTACAAGCAGTGGACAGATCTCCAAAACTCAGGACACAATGACAACAGATACTGATATATTTCTAATGGGTGACTTCTTTAGACATAAGTAACATTAGTTCATGTAATGCACTACTAAATCAGTGCAGTCCCTTTGATATTTTTCTTGAGCCAAAAGTAAAGAAAAATCAAGCCACTGCATAGTCCTGGAAATGTCTCTGATGTTTCTTAAAAATCTCTGCGTAATGTGACTAGAATTAAGTACATAGACACGCACACACACATACATAGACCTCTCAAAATGCATACTTCCTATAAACTGAAACCAGCAAAGAAAACACACACATACACCCAAACACACACCAAGCTTTTGGGGTCAGTCTGCCAGTCTAACCTTAAATCATCATTTGGAAAGAAAAAAATGTTAAAATATATTTACAGTAAAAATTGTAATATGCATTTCATCACTGGAAACAGAAGTGCCCCTCTTTCTTCAGAATTATCTAAAAAATGATACACAGACTTGATTTATTTTTAAATATATTCACAGAAGTATTTTTAATGAAATAATGGTATAACTCCCCAAAGGCAAATCCATCTTTCCCTATAAAATATATGAAGTATGATTTTATGCCAAATATCATGATGAAGATGGTAATGAAGATCATGATACAAGGAGAGCTGATGGTCTCTTACGTGGTTAATTTTATGACCTCCATATACTTAAGTATAGCTATTGAGTAATCTTACCAAGTTATATAGTGTACCCTGGTATTCAGGAAATAACTATGAGTAAGTATATTTATGAAAACAATCGTAGATTAAATACACATATAAACTCTGTGAGAGTCAATGAAATTTCTCGCAGCCCTATATTCTTATTTCTCCCCTTTCTGTATTACCATTTCCTCAGTATCTTTGATTTCTAAATATTTTATTCACAGTCTTTAGTTAAATTAAAAATATCACAAAAGGGAACTTTCTCTAAATAATAAATTATGTCCCCAATTATAAGGGGAACTATAAGGAAACTATCGAAGTCACTACAATTAGACCATTTCATCCAAATAGTTCGTGTTGAACAATCTCTGTAAGCCCATAAGCCATATAACTTTTACAATATTAGTTGGTATCTAAGCTCCTGAACTAAATTAATACTCAAACTGAAAACTCACTCTTTCACAATGAAAATTCACACGTTCGAGATTAACCAGGTGCTGGGATAATATTTATTAGCTGTAGTTTTAAAATCATTTTACTTTACAGACATCACCCAACAATTTTATGTAATTCCTAGCCACTCTTAGAAAAAGTAATTTTTTTGTTTCATGCATGTAATAAAATGACATTATTTATAATCACGTATATTTTTAAAGTTCCATTGTAGCTGAAAGGCTAATGCCCAACTATTTTTCATGAACAAAATACTGAGTAGCAGATATTATTTTTTTTTTTTTGCCAGAAGCTATTATCCCCCTAATAGTTGCAGTCTCAAATGAGTTTGGGGTTTTCCCTCTCCCTCTTCTATTATTCAGAGCATGGAAGGCAATTCAAATTTTAAGGGTAGATTATAGATAGTTCAATGAACCCATTTTTGTAGCCTATTCTTGTTGCTAGTGCTTGGTTTAGTATGAACATGTGATGTAATCCTGGCCAGTGAGATAAATAAAAACATCTGTTGAGAGACTGTTTGAAATTGTTCTTTTAGTCTTATAAGGTTCAATAAGAGATAATTCCTTTGTTGATGGACACTGTCAAAGCTGTATTTTATGCCTCTAACTCTTATCTGTAATCTTGTGGTTACGAGGGCTACAACCTAAGGGCAAATTTAACCTGCTGAAGATAGCAAAATGGAAAGAAGGTAATAATTTGGGACCATGATGAGGTGATTGTGCTGCTAAATTAATCAATTCTGGAGAATACTTTTCCTTGAATCTTATTATATGAAAATGAATTCTTCCTTATTATTTGAGCTTGTGGAGGTGGAGTTTTATTGTTTTTGCAGTCAAAACATTAGAATAGGGATATGAACGCCTTCATCCCAAATTTCACGTTTTATTTGCAATCCCTGTATACACTGCTCCTCTGAGTTTTAAAAATATGGCATAATAAATTCTATATTTGAATATATAACCAATAAAAGCAATTTATATTCAAAGATTCATACATACCATAACAGAAAATAAGTTAAAACTCTTGAAATATATGCATACAGGGGCACCTGGGTGGCTCAGCTTGTTAAGCGGCTGACTCTTAATTTCACCTGGAGTCATGATCTCACATTCCTAAGTTCAAGCCCCAGGTCAGGTCTATGGTGACAGCACAGAGCCTGATTGGGATTCTCTCTCTCCCTCTCTCTCTGCCCCTCCCCTGCTTGTGTGCATGATCTCTCTCACAAAATAGTAAACAAATAGTAAACAAAATATATATTATAACATTATATATAATAATATGCAGGTACGTGTAATATTTTATGAATTTTAAAAATACTCAGAAATAATGCAAATTTAGTCAATGACAGTATAATATACAAAAATATATTTGTATCCTTCCAAAATATCTTGCACAGAGTACATACAGTTAACCAAAAAAAGCAACTAGTTTATCAAAGATGTGTGTTATATTTCTGTTTTTGAGAGGTCTCACATGTCTATGGATGTGAAAGGATCAGTCACAGCCAGTTCATGATGTTTAGTACTGTTCAATAAATAGGACCTATCTATTCTTAAGACATTATGTAAAGTCTTAGGGTGTGGTGAGAAATGATCTAGGTTACATGTAGCTCTGCAATTCAGACTCATTGGTGTGGTAACTGAGGGCTTATTACTTAAATCTTCTAGGGCTCATTATTTCTTATCTGAGATTGATATAATAATATTCCTATGTCTTAATTGGCTCTTATGATATCTAAATGAGGATTAACATTTGGTACATGAAGAATAAATAATATGTAACAAATATAAGTTATCTTGGAGAGCATAATGGCCTTTCAGTTATAAATTTGGTCTTTTGTCATTTTTTAATGAGATAATCATAATACAAATGAAAATGCTTCCTATAGACCTTTAATTTCTGGGTTTTTTTTCATCTGTAAACCCATGTCATAATTTAGTTTGTGTGTCTAGTAAACTATTTTGCTTCCATATCAAATGGGTTCCAATAAAGAGAAAAATCTTCTGTACCCACAAAATGTTATCATTCACACTTAAATGCTGAGGATTCATAAAATGTTCTGTAAAAGATATCATTTAGGTTCTGAAATTTTCAGTGTTGAACAGTGAAAACACAGCACTTTAAAATTATGTTAGATACCAGATGAGAAGTTGGCCTTCAGTCACTTTTCTATCACTTTTCTCTTGGAAACATAGTAGAGCATTTCTTATGGTAAAATTGACCACTGTTAGGTACATTGCATCTGGAATGAGAGAATTATAAATACCTGGTAGGAAGCCATAGTTTTTGAGCTATCCTGATTGCAGTGACTCTTGTAACTGGCCTGTTCTTCACTGAAACCTGAAAACAATAGCAGTGGAATTGTTACGAGAGATATTGGTTCCTGTGAGGAATGAGTATTAACTTAGGGTGACTTCTGTTCCTCCCCAGTATAAGTTTCTTTTCAGTACCTCATCTATTACCAGACGACCTATCATCTGAAGAACCAAAGCAAATACCTTCTGGGAGCTACACAGACTACTTGGAGGACACTCACAGAAGTAGCATATGCATCACTGCCCTGCTGGGAAATTGTGTTTTCTGTGAATCTCCTGTCAAACATGGCCTATGACATCCTCTGAGTCTACATGTTTAGTGTACCCTCAGAAAACTCCCGTGGGCATTTCAGCGTGATCCGACAGATAGGTTCCTCTCAAAATTCATGACTGATTATTTCTTAACCAAAAATCCAAAAAACATCTCCTAACACTAAAATAGAATTTCCAATTAGATAAATGTTACTAGATATAGCATATCAGACACTATATATTTCTAAATTATCTTGGTAGAAACTGAAGAGAGACAAAAAGAACAAAGAGGGAGGCTTTTACTTCTGGTCAAGTTATGTAATGTTATAAGAGATTGCTGTCCCTTATACAAACAAACAAAAAGAAAGTGAAAACAAACCAAATACTAATTTCAGTAACTTTTTAACTCGTCGGAAGGCTGAGGATGAATTTAGTTCAAGAAATTTAAATGGATTTTATTCAAAATATTAAGGCCAACTTTTAGAGAGAAGGGTCTCATGGCTGTTTTCACTGGTAAAGTGGTAGGAGAAGAAGGAATCCTGTGGAACCAGAGCCCCAGAGCAGGTCTGCAACCATCTCCAACTCTTTCCCATTAATCTTCAATGAGTATATAGGTAATGTGCTGAAGGCTAGGCCAGGTCACGGAAGCTTAGAGACCAGCACATGAGGCACATGGGACTTTTCCAAGTATACATACTGTAGCCTCAAATACGGGGGACTGAGCAGCAGACAGAGATTAGGCAAGGGCAGGCATCAAAAGTCTAAGAGAATTCCTCAACATTCCTAAAAACTGGACACAAATATATAAAACGAGATCTCCAAAGATTTATTTCCCCCTTAAAATATTCAAAGATAGCAGTGAACCGAATCTATCGAAAGTGGCACAATGCTCCAACTCAGCTCAACTACAGAGTAAAATGATACAGTAACACTCTCAATCTGTCAGAGGTAGGGAAGTACTTCTTTTTAAAATTCATTCCAGGGGCGCCTGGGTGCCTCAGTCAGTTAAGTGATGCTAAGTTGATGCTAAGATGCTAAGATAACTACAGCTATGGTCAAGATCTCATGGTTCATGAGTTTGAGCCCTGCGTCCTGCGTTGGGCTCTGTGCTGACAGTTAAGAGACTGTTTCGGACTGTCTCTCTTTCTCTATCTCTGCCTCTACCTCCTTCACACATGCTCATTCTCTCCCTCTCTCCCTCTCTCTCAAAAATAAACATTAAAGGGGCACCCGGGTTGCTCAGTCAGTTAAGCATCCAACTTCGGCTCAGGTTATGATCTTACGTCATGGGTTCAAGCCCCACGTCAGGCTCTGTGCTGACAGCTCAGAGCCTGGAGCCTGCTTCAGATTCTGTGTCTCCCTCTCTCTCTGCCCCTTCCCTGCTTGTGCTCTGTGTCTCTCTGTATCAAAACTAAATAAAACATCAAAAATTAAAAAATAAAAAATAAACATTAAAAAATTAAAAATAAATAAAAATAAAGTTTATTCCAGACTTACTGCTATTTTATATGCAATACCTAGCATAGCATAAAAAATTTTAAATCCCATGAAGAAGCTGAAAAATGGGACCTAAGATGAAGAAAGTAAACAGACACGAGAAACCCACAGATGGCTCTCATATTGTAATTTTCAGGCAGGGAAACTAGAATAAATGTAAAATTATACAAAAGTTTCCTGTATAGGTGTATGCAGTAGTCAAATTTCCCCAGATAGAAAAAATGAATGATATATATCTCTAACATATATTGATTTAACCAATATTAATCTGCACATACATAAGTACATACATATCTCAAAAAGAAAAAGAGATTTGTTGAAGGAATTTGCTCATATGGTTATGGGGGCCAAGAAGTCCCATGACATGCCATCCACAAGTTGGAGAACCAGAAAGGCCATGGAATGATTCTGTCTGAACTTGACAGTCTGAGAATTAGGGAACTACTGGTGTAAGTCCCAGAATTTGAAGGCCAGAAAACCAAGGGCTCTGATGCCCAAGGGCATGAGGAGATGGATGTCCCAGGTCAAGAAGAGAAGAGAGAAAAAGAATTTATCCTTCTTTTGCCTTTTTTTTTTTTTTTCTCTTCAGGCCCTAATGAATTGGATGATGCTCATCCACATAGGTGAAGCAGGTATTCTTTCCTCAGCCTGCTGATTCAAATACCAGAATCTAGCAGAAACACTCTCACAGACACACCGGAAGTAATGTTTTACTAGCTAACTAGAGCATCCCTTAACTTAGTCAAACTGACACATAAAATTAACCATCACAGTATATACTATGCATAAACAGATGAAAATTTCAGCAGAAACTATGAAAACCAAAAAATATAAAAAATAAATATGTAAATACACTGTAAAAATAATCTTCAAGTGGTCATTTAATCTTTTTTGGGAACTCAACAGAAAAAAGATCACTGACTCTGAAAACAAGAATAACTGAAGTGTAAAGATAACAAAAAGTTAAAATGTATAACATACTATCTGGAAATATAAGGGACAATATTATGAATATGTGTGGTTATTGGAATACAAGATAAAGGGGAGAAAGCAAATAGGACAGAATGTAGAATGTTCTTTGATAAAAAAAAAAGATTTATAAAGTACATGAAAAATATTACAGAGATCCAGGGAGATTAACATACCTTGAGTAGAATTAAAGTAAATAAAATCAGAGGTTTCAGATAGCCAGGTGGTTAGGTATCCAACTCTTGATCATGATCTCAGGGTCACGAGATTGAGTCCCCATGGAGCTACACACTGAGTGTGGAGCTTAACATTCTCTCACTCCCTCTCTCTCTGCCCCTCCCCTGCTCACCCTCTCTCTCTTTCTGAACAGATAGATAGACAGATAGATAGATAGATAGGTGGATAAATGTAAATAAAATCAGATTAAGGAGATCATTCTAACTGTTCAAACGCAAAGGCACGAAGAAAATATTAAAAACATCCAGAGCCCAGGAAAAGACACATTACAATAATAAAAGTGGGAAACAATAATAAAAGTGATGAGTACTTCTCATAAAAAATAATTAAGGCCAGAAAACAAAGAAGAGCCTTTAAAGTGCTCCAAAGTGGGGGGGAAAATGAAACCATTTACCTACCATTCTCTATAGGGGTAAGCATCATGTAGATATGAAGGCAAAATAACAATATTTTCAGAGACTAAATCAGAGAGATTTCATCTCCAGAAGACCTACACAAGAAACACTGAAAGTTTTTCACACTTAGGAAATGATTACAGATAGAATTTTGACTGCAGGAAACAAATGAAAAATTAATATCCGGATAATTATGAAGAATGTTCTAAAAGTTAACTTATGCACAAAATCATAACTTTACATGTGTGTGTGCATATACATGTATGTATGTATATATATATATATATATATACATATATATATACATACACACGTGACTATTTTAAGGAAACAGCATGTGGGATTATTATATATGTAGAAAAACAATGATAGATAGGAACTCAATGAGGAGAGTAAAAGGAACTCTACTATTATAAGGTTCTTAAAGTGTTCATAACTTCAGTCTAATAATATTGTTTGAAAAAAGACAAGTTAAAATGCATACTGGAATTGCTAGGGCAAATTCTAGAATAATCTAAATATCTTTAAAAATTCATAGGAGACATTGACTGAAATACCCCAAAAAATTAAGTAAACATATAAGAAAGCAGAATATAAGAAAAAAAGGAGATATAGGAAAAAATAGGTGTCACATGACAACATAGATTTAAATTCAGGCATATAAACACTTACATTATGTGTAAATGGACCAAACACTTCCATTTAAAGACAGATGATTATTAGATGGGATTAAAAAGTCAGGTGCTGTTTAGAATGCTTTTTTTTAGGTTTAGTTATTTTGAGAGAGGAAGACACAGAGAGTGTGTGAATGAGCACAAGTGGGGGAGGAGCTGAGAGAGAGTCCCAAGTAGGCTCCCTGCTGTCAGGGCAGCACTCAGTTGAGGGCTTGATCCCACCAAGTGTGAGATCCTGGCCTGAAACAGATCAAGAGTCCACGGCTTAGCTGACTGAGCCACCAAGCACCCCTAGAGAAAATATTTCCAAATTATGAATCCAGACCACTTGAAAGTAAAATAATAGAAAACTACATTCTAGGTAAACAGTAAACACAAGAAAACTGGTGTGGCTATCTTAATGCTAACTTGAGTAGACTTAATGGCAAAAAGATACACTAGAAATAAAGATATTTTTGTAAGATATGTAATTAAATTTTGTCAAAAAGTCATAACTACCTTATATATGTATATATGAAATATAAATATGTAAATAAAAAACTTCAAAATATAGAAAAACGCAATTGACAGAAATCCAGAAATATAAAAACAAAATCCACAGTCATAGTTGAGAATTTAACAAAGAATGAGAGGGTGCCTGGGTAGCTCAGTCAGTTTAGCAACTGACTTTGGCTCAGTTCAGGTTTGAGCCCCATGTTTAGCTCCATGCTCACAGCTCAGACCCTGGAGCCTGCTTAGATTCTGTGTCTGTCTCTCTCTGCCCCTCTCCTGTTCATGCTCTGTCTCTCACTCTCTCAAAAATAAACATTAAATTTTTTAATTAAAAAATTTAAAAAATGAAATATTGTTATTACACCCCCCAAAATCTTCAATTTGGTAAAAGCAATGCACCTATCAAATCAACACTAATTTACTTCAGATTATGATAGTGCTAACCTAGAGTTATAGAGTTTTTGTCTAGAGGAAACAGAAATAAAATAAAAATCTGAATTAAATTTAAGTTGGATGGTTGTGAGGATGAGTGTTCTACAAAAAGACTGTATTGGGCTTAGCAAAAACACAAGGCAAAAAAATCAGAATGCCTTTGCAGCTTTTACTACTACTGTGATTTGCACAGAGAACAGAACGCTTGATAAGGAGTGGAATTAGAAGTGAAAAACCTACTGTAAACAAATATATCAATTTATTAAGGGATCACACATATCTACTTCACATTTGCTTTGCATGAATATAATTATAAAAATTATAACTTGTGAATTTCTTCTACCTCAAAAATAATAAACAACATTCTATGCTTAAGCTAGACCAAACTGAAGGCATAAAAAGGATGTAAAGTTGTATTATATAATACGTTACAAATGAAAATCTACTTCCTAGAGTCCATAACAATATAACACTTCAAGAGATCTTATTAGACCACTGAAATAAACTTCTCCTATAGAGCTAGTGATGATATCTTGATTAGCAGATATTTTCATATTTTATCAAGTCCCTGTATTCATTTGTGACAACTTACATTTCCAAATTATTGATGTTAACAAGTAACTTGACTTAGAGTTTAAAGAACTGTGAAAATCAGCAAATGAGCCTTGCTATCATAAGACTATAAACTAGAAAAAAATTGCCAATTTTTTTTAAATCTGGAGGGTATAGTAACAAGACACTTAAAGGTGATTTATACCTCTTTTCTCAAGCAAGAGAGAAATTTTTCCAAAATATCTTGTATAACCAAGTGTCATATTTTGACTGAGGTCATAACCACCACAGGAGTACAGGGGAGGTGAAGCTCAGGGGGGGCTGTCTGTGTTCAACTTCTTATCGGCATCATTGTTATCATTATTCAGTCTTAACCTCCAATCTAGGGAAGAGTATTAGAAAGGAGAGAAAGATAGAGAGGTGTTAGCTCCAACTGAGAACATGTGGATTTTGTGACTTTCCTGTGGGCATTTTTCATTTCCTAAATAATAACAACTACACATAAAGAAGCCAATGGAGCAGAAGACAAAAGACACTTGGTAACAGGACCTTAGATTCTAAATCCATTCGGGAGCTGTGACTTAACTTGGTCCTATTCACTCACTCATACAATCTTTAAATCAACCTTAGCTTGAATATAACAGCCCCCTTCCGAAAATGAGTAGTATTTACAAAGGGTTCAGGAGAGCCTTTATGAACAAGTTTTTACAAAGGGAGGTAAGCAAAATCAGAAAACATTTGATAAACATGTAACCTATGCCTATGACAAATATATCCTCTACTGGGTATTTATAGAAGTGTGTAAAATGTGACAAAGATTCTCCTATGCTATAGGAATATGACTATTGTGGGCATTTGATGATTCTTGGAGATTTTTCGTGGACTAATCAATTTAATATTATTGTGGTGTTTTAATAAATATTGACAGAGAATAAAGGCATGCCAGTATCCAGCTGGCACTAAGTAAGCATATAATTTATGTCAATGGCATAACGAAATTAAATGTATTTCCTACATACTTCTTCTGTTCTTCATATGGTACTTCAAGTAATTATTACAACATCTTACTAGTTAAAAGTTATTTGCATTGTATCAATATGGAAATTGAAAAATAAGGATTTACTTGTCCTGTCTAAGACCACACAAGTTGTAAGTGGAGAAACCAGGATTTCTAATTAACATTAATGAGTGTCTAAAACCATTATTACAGCATGGAATGAAATCTTCTGATTATTTCAAATTTGAGGAAGACACAAGAGATACACTTACCTGTACAGTTGTTATGGTCACTATTGTGCCATTTACCAAGGTAGAGCATGGAGGAAGAAGAGTCTTTTTAGGATAAGAAAAAAATATCAAGTTTGAGATTTTCAGAGTTTGAAAGTGAAGACTGCTAGCAGTATATTGTAAATATATGTAATATATTAGGAAATGTGTTATCAGAGCTTCTAGAAGGCAATTAATATTATATATTAATATAGTTTGGTACATGGCTGATATTGACCTTATGGAAATTAGTGAGCATGTCCATAAATAGAAAGAAGAACACAACAGGCTTAAGACACAAGGACAGGAAATGTAAAATTATGTTTAGATTGGTCAAAAAAGAATCTGAAAAATGCAGTACTGAAGAATGCAGTACCGTAAAGTATACCAAAGATAGAAGTAAAGGGCTATTAAAATCTGTCAACTGTTATCGAAAGTTCAAGTGGGTGAGAATTTAAAAAAATATTATTTAATTGATTTTCTTTAACAAGAAGAATGTCAAACAAATAAATATAAAGTCAATTTTAGTTTTCTAAAATTTCAAGGCTAAAAGTATTGAAGTATGTTGATTTAACTGGCAGATTAGTAAAAGACATTGCAAAAGAGAAAAGGCTAGGGATGGTGAAAGTAATAGAAGTCATCAATCCAAAGAAAATATTTCACCTATTTGAGTCATGTCTCCAATTACAATTGAGCTGTGAAGAGTGCTCGTTTATTAGAGTATGTAGGACTTTTGAGACTTGCACAAAGTTAGCTGTAACTGAAATGAACTATTTCTGGAGAAAACAGTTTGCTCTTAGAGGTAGTTGTGAGTTAATGAATTTGTGATTCCGAGAGGACAGAGGTATCTGTTTGAATCCAGTGTTGCTCTTTCAAACTAAATAAATATGACTTCCCACAACCATATAGTTTTAAAAAGTCACATGGTATGAGTGCGGAAGGTTGTGTGTGTTTATTAAATGGCTATGTATTTGATATAGTTAAGTTGGAAAAATAATTTAAAAACTTGAAAATTTGTCAGAAAATAATCAATTGAACACTTTTTCAAGTTTGAAAGATGCTGACAATTGAGAAAGTATCTCTTGACCTCGTTCCTGTGTGTCAACACATCATTTTCTAGGCTGTGCTTATGTTTTCCTCAAAACATGCCACTTCTTAAAGGAACCACTCCCTGGAAAATTCCACCTGCTGGCTTAAATGCTCTCTACAAAGCAGGAATGAAGCTCTTTTTTTACCTTTATTTACCATAGCGTTTCTCACATTTTTTTTTCGTTGTCACCCTCCACAAAGAGACTTTTTAAATACCTCTTTTTCCTAATAGCCTCAATGAACTGTTAATATCGCAGATATACTATTTGTTATGCCCTGTATAAGTATCTGTGTGTTACACATTTGAAAAGTAAGATTTCTTTTTGCCCTCATCCAAGAGCAATTTTTGATCCTTCAAGAGTGATCTTATGCCATTAAGAATACATGATATTACTCATACAATAAACACTGTGTGATGCTTTGGTGAGCATGTGTCATTAAGAAGGCTGTAAAATTAATCACTACTCATAACCGTTTGTTTTTTAAAAAGCCCAGTCAGATGCTATTTTGAGCATACTATGACACTTAAAATCAGGAAAACAAACTTTAGCATAGTCCCTCAACATTTAGAAATGTTGGTTTAAATACTTCTTGTGTCTGATGCATCATTGTGAAATGTGAAGTGTTATGAAATGTAATCATAGTTGCAGGAGTTTGAATATAGAATGAGATGTATTTTTTATAAACATGAGTTCTAAGGTAAAATAAGCAAATTATTTATTCAAAAAACATTTGTTGCATATTGGACATTCAGTTGGAGCTAAAACAGAAATAGGCTGATCTCAAGGAGACTATTGCCTAAAGGCTGAAAGAGCAGCTCAAATCAGGTTAGTAAAGGTCAAGTTCAAAAGTAGAGCAAACTATGAGGATTTAAATTGAAAATGCCCACAGGCAGACCAGCTGGCACAGGGGACAGTTGGCAGGCTATAACAAGTCTATAGGCATGGCAGATTCTGGATCCTGAGGTGCCAGAAGTGAAGAGAAGCAGGCATAAAATCTGTTCCACATAAGAAAGCAGTTGGCAAATGTCAAATGAGAGAAGTAGTGACAATTTCAACAAGACAGGCTGGGTCACATCCGGGTGAGAGAGAGAGAGAGAGAGAGACAGAGACAGAGACAGACAAAGATTTGTTTTTCAGGAGGAAGAGATGATTACAGAGAAAACCACTACTAGTATAAGAGAGACAAATAAATGAAGCTACAGCTTGGAAAATAAATCAGTCAGAAACACGGGCGCATGAATCTGGGTTAATAGAAGTAGAGACCTAAAGGAAAGGAGTGTAAGCACTAGCTGTCTACAAACTAATGCTACATAAGAAAAGACAAGGGAGACATGTGGCAATTAGCAACAGTGTAAGAACCACTGATAGAAGACGAGACACTACCTTCCTTTACCTCTTGTTTTATTTTCTTAGCATTAAGCATCTGTGAACAGTGGCAAATAATAGATCATCCGAAAGGCAGAGAGTTGATAGTAGCCATAACTTGAAGAGAAGACTCTACTGGGAGTCCCAAATTCTAATTCCCTTTATCCTTCTATCATGTCAAATCCCAACACTGAATCGCCCCTTTTGTTTCCTCTGCAACTGCTCTCAAATTAAAGCAATACTGTTAGAAACAAATGAATTATATTGGCATATAACCCTAAGTATCAGGTTTAAGTGGGCTAATTTCCCCAAGTATGATAAGCTCACTAATTTCAGTACTATTCCAAGTATAAACCTAGAGTTAGAAATCTATTTTATATACTCCACAGTACACTGTATGTTTTGATTTTTGTAAAAATAATCCTACTTCTGTTAAATGTTTTCTGCTTGTCTTTTCTAATAGATGTCAGCTACTTGAGGACACGAACAGCACCTTTCTGGGTTATACCTCCTAGTCTAGAGCCTGGAACACATAAATAATTATCTGTGGCATGGTAGAGTGTGTAAAAGTAGAAGAGAAAAATATTGGAGGAGAAAGAAAGGTGGGGAAAAGAAAGTGGGAGGGAGAGATAAAACAAAATAAAAAGAAGTTCTTTCCCTCAGAATGTATAAAAAAGTTTCATTTTTTCCCTTAGGACTGGTAATTTAGTAGGATGATTTTTATCTTACATACTAAATAAATACTGGTAGTAAAATATTTATCCTAGGGATGCCTGGGTGCTTCAATTGGTTAACCTTCCAGCTTTAGCTTGGGTTATGATCTCAGGGTTCATGAGTTCGAGCCTTGCATCAGGTTCTGTGCTGACAGCTTGGAGCCTGGAGCCTGCTTCGTATTCTTGTCTCCCTCGTTATCCTGCCCCTCTCCCACTCATGTTCAGTCTCTCTCTCTCTCTCTCTCTCTCTCTCTCAAAAATAAAAAAACATTAATTTTTAAAAAATATTTGCCTTAAGAGAGCCTGGGTGGCTCAGCCAGTTAAGCATCTGACTCTTGATTTCGGCTCAGGTCATGATCTCACAGTTCGTGGTTTTGAGCCCCATGTTGGTCTCTGTGGTGACAGCATGGTGTCTGCTTAGGATTCTCTCTTTCCCTCTTTCTCTGCCACTTTCCTGCTTATGCCCTCTCTCTCTCCCCCTCAAAATAAATAAACTTTAAAAATATACAAAATAAAATAAACATTTATCCTAAGATCTTCTTATATATTCTAAATGTCTATTGCAAAATGTACATTATGAACTATTTTATTTAATCGCATTAATGAATAGGGAAAATGCTATTTAATTATTTGAGAACCAAATAAAACTTTTGTCCAGATGTTATTTTTTTCTTACAGATTATATAAATTTTAAGAAACATCTCCAGGTGCGCCTGGGTGGCTCAGTTGGTTAAGCGTCAGACTTCGGCTCAGGTCATGATCTCACAGTTCTTGGGTCTGAGCCCCGCGTCAGGCTCTGTGCTGACAGCTAGCTCAGATCCTGGAGCCTGTTTCAGATTCTGTGTCTCCCTCTCTCTCTCTGACCCTCCTCTGCTAATGCTGTCTCTCTCTCTCTCTCTCTCAAAAATAAATTAAAAAAAGAAACATCTCCAAGTATATAACAATTTACTAAGTATAAGAAGCTTCCCAAGCAATATGTAGAGCCGTTATAAAAAAAATAAACACCTACTGGAGAAATATCAATAGAATAATAATATTCTGTAGGACCATAAATGCAATCCCATTTTATAAGGCTATTTTGTGTTTTAATTAAACTCTTATAGAGTGTTGTAAAGAGTCTTTATTTCTATAAAGAAAACTTAGTACGCTCTTGCAGGATATGTCATGTTTGGTTTTCTCCGAGGTCCTAGCCCACCTCTGCCCACCCTGGATGATCACTTATACAGAGAGCAGGAGTCTGTGCGTCTTGCACCGTTAGCCACGGAAGCATGTTCTTGGCGTTCTCATTTGGGACTTAGAATAAAATTTCATAATACCACATTATCTGATATGGTAAATGCATTAATCAGTACTATATTTTATATATTTTAAGGATTAAATAAGGCATCTGTGGCTTAACTTCGATGTACTAATCACCACTATCTATTTTGAGAAATGGATTCAGGGTTCCAAAGATCAATTTACAAATTATTTTTTGGCAGAAAAACCATTTGTCAACTGAGCTATATCCATAGTTGCCTAAAATATATTTTTTCACACATTGTGCAAGGCAGTCTCGTTAAACCCAAGCATACTACTGCTCCTTCAAAGAAAACGCTAACTCTGAGTGAGTCTGGCAAGGCTCTGCGGTGTTCTAGCTAAGCCAGCTTGCAAAGCCTCAAACAAGTTTATATGTCTGTGCTGAGGCAGCTTTAACTTAGATCCCTAAACTTGTTTCAGACTACTTCTTCTCCTCTGGGTCAGAATACATTTAGTAAAAACCAAATCTCTGGCCGACCTCCGAGCAAAACTCTTCTAGGCTGTCCTTTGTCAGTCCCCTGGGATATCCAGGTGCTTTAATGGCTGTTTAACCAGACAGATTTTCGGAAATGTGTTCTCAGCATCACCAGTCTTTTTTCCAAGACTGTCTTTCTTTTATCTACTGTTTTTGTGAGCCTGTTTGATAATACCTACTTTCTAAAAACAAACATGTAATCTATTTTATAGGTACTTTTATGGAGCTGGGACCTAAAGAATGATATGGTAATTTGGCTTCCTTTTGGGAAACCCAAAGCAGTATTTTTTTTCAGCTGTAATACACAGAACTAGGTAACACTGGCAGCTTTTGTTCAAGCATTACTTTTGTAAATAAAAATGATACCTATGGCTGAAACAGATGTTGCAAATTAAAAATCAAAGTAACGCCATGATGTTTATATACGTTCTATGGAAAAATAGTATATAACATTCCTGATAAATTGTTTATGGGAAAAGCTAATTATTATTATTTTTTAACATTTAACGTTTAAGAAAGAAAATATGAAATCTAAACCAGGAGCAGGCAGACTGGAATATTTGTATACTTCTGTAATGCCCCATGTATTTTAGACATTGTATCCATTGTATTTGTTTTCCTTTTCTTAACAAACATCTGATGGACGGGGCACCTGGGTGGCTTAGTCGGTTAAGCGTCCGGCTTCAGCTCAGGTCATGATCTCACGGTTCGTGGGTTCAAGCCCTGCGTCGAGCTCTGTGCTGACAGCAGAGCCTGGAGCCTGCTTCAGATTCTGTGTCTCCCTCTGTCTCTGCCCCTCCCTTGTTCGCATTCTATCTCTGTCTCAAAAATAAATAAACATTAAAAAAAATAAAACCAAAAATCTGTTGGAAACATTCTGATGGAGCTTTTATTTGATATAATTATATAAGTTCCTTATTAATATATTATTGGAGATAATTCATTTCAAAAAGAAATATATTTGCCTAGGCTTAGTTTAATAAACTTGGAATGACTATTTTGAATAATCCGTTTTCTCTAATTTCCGAAAAGGAAAGAGGAAAGCAGCTGCATAAGGTTGTTGTAACTATCACAATTTCCTCTCCCCTGAGGATTGCATTAATATCATCAACATAGATGATAATATTTCATTATAACTTATATCAAACTATTCCAACCACTAAAAAAAAAGATAATTGGGTACTGTTATAGAAGTGCTAATTATCCCTACAATGGTAATCTTATTACAATATATAAATGTAAAAAATTGACATGTTGTATGCCTTAAATTATACAATGTTTTATGTCAAATATATTTCAACAAAATGGCATTTTTGGAAAAGAAAAACATGGTAACTAGGCATATGTGATACAATGAAAATAACCTTAATTGGGTAATACTCTGGCTTTGTCTCCAAGCAGTTGTATGATTTTAGAACTATCACTATAAGCTTTCCACACTTTAGTTTTCTTATCTACAACATAACTTTAGTGATGTATTACAGAGTGATTTAGAAGCTGCACTTAAACAGCCAGCAATATGTTAAATTAATATGTAATAAATACTAGCATATCTTTTCTTATGAATTATTGTATTTTTATTGGCATGCTATGTATGTTGCCTTGCTGATATTAAACTACAAGGCAAATTTTTATTTCATTTTTGTGTGTTCACACACACACACACGGTAAGTAGCTATAGGGATTCTTCCTCTTAGTCATGATATCTACTCAAATACTCATCTTCCATTCATTGTTCTTTCTTTCCTACCCTTAGAAAAGCAGCAAAGAGTTTTACATTAATAATTCATCAAATAAAAAATATTTTATTTTTAGCATCTATACAGTTTTAAATATCAATATTTAAATGTGTTAAATATCTGGGTGAAAATAAGTGTGATTTATTATTTTATAATGGACTTTGTTGAACTATCTTGAGCATTTGAGATATGGATGGATTGTTCTTTGAGATCTCTATTGTTACTATTTATCATAGGTCAATTTAAAGTAAGGTAACACTTAATAGGTTGATATAACAGGAACACTTTTTATACTAGAAAACCTGGCAGTAGAAAGCCATGGAAAATACGATACATTTATCAAAACAAAAGGATAGGCTCATACAGTTTGCTTTTTAAACTGAGTATTGGAATTTTTAAAAATACTACTCAGATTCCTAAATTAATTTTTTTTGTTTATTTATTTTTGAGAGAGAGAGAGCGCGCGCACAAGCAGAGAAGGGGCAGAGAGAAATGGAGATGAAATCCAAAGCAGGCTCCGGGCTCTAGGTTGTCAACAAAGATCCCAGTGTGGGGCATCAACTCACAAGTCATGAGATCATGACCTGAGCTTAATGGACTGAGGTACCCCTCAGATTCATAACATTTTTAAGTTATACAATGTAAGTAAAAAAGGGTTGCCAAATGATCTGTATATTTTAGAAATTCAAAAGATCAGATTTAACAAAATCTCTAGGAATAAGTTAATTTTAACTAATTTGACCTGATACAGAATCCAAAGGAGATATTTTGTCTCTTTAGCTTTGCACCAGCCGTGACAGTGTTTTAAGCTTAAGGACCTAACCAAGGACTGGTTGTTTCTATCTTTAGAAACATCAGACCTAATGCCTGAAAATAGTCACATTGAACCTGAACTAGAAATTATCTTAGTAGGAAAGTCTCCAAGTTAAGTTTGGAGATAAGATGATAGTTCAACAGTGTTGATTCTTATGAAGTTACTTATTCTAAGCCCCTATGAGTGTCTCCATTGGTAGCATAAATATACATATATATCAAAAAATATATATGTAGCATATATATATGAAGATTTTGTACAAAGAAAGCTACTATAGATAAAGTGACTATATATCTGACAGAATGACAGACTATATGTAGTAATTACAGAAAAATGACTAGAATACATCAATAACACATGCAAAGTAGGAATAAAAAGATAACCACCTCAATATAAAAACAGGCAACAGATAAGCACAGAAAAACAAATGCCAAAGTACAATGAGCACATAAAGAGATGCATAAACACACATTGAAAATGCAAATTACAATGATATATGATTTTACACTGATTAGTTGGGGAGAAATCTAAAAGATGGAGGGTACCAGATATCAAGGAATATTTGCAGCATCGTGGAAATGCACAATGGTGCAGTCATATTAGTGAAAACCAAGTATGCACACTTTATACTTGACCAGGGTGGGCTCACTGATATTCTGAATATTAATAATAAAATGCTATTTTGGTGATGTTTTCTGTATGTAGGTTTTAACCATCCCTGAGGGTAAATAGGACAGATTTTTTTTCTTGAGAATACTTTGATTTCTGGCTCATCTCACCTTTTGACCTTTTGACTTACTTACCTTGTCCTTTGATAGCTTTACATGTGTAATTCCTGAACACAAATTACTTCAAACACATTCCCTTGCTCTGACTTTTTCTTTACATGTGTCATATAAATAGAGAAGTTAATCTGATTGCTTATCTCTGCTCCAATATGACTACATGTCCACATACTTTCTTTCCTCTCAATAGTTACTGATCTATACCGAGTCTTTTTTTCATACATAATTACAACATTACTCAGTAGAAACAAGCAGAGAAGCTGTAATCCATACGTACATATAAGAGGCTCAGACCAGGGATGTCTGGTTGGAATCATCAACACAGAGGCGGAGCCATGAGCTCTGTAACATGTCTGCCAGATGAGGTGTCAACATTCATTCTGTGAAGTATAAAAAGACACCAGAATAAATACAGGTCACTTCAGGTTTTGTGGAAACTGAACATTTATAAAATTTTAGTTGCTGCTTTTTAAAAAAGGAATACAAAATTATAAGTACAAAATCACATATTAAGACGCTCGTTTAGAATCAGAAAAAATCACTACAAAATAGAATTTAAGAAAAAAGTTAATAATTTATCACAAACTTGAAAACATCTAGAAAGATTGCAGAATGCTTGCAATAATTAGCTGCTTGACATTCCACTAAAAGACATTTTTTCCTAAAGGTTTGGATGTTTAAACTTTGATCACTTCTTCATATATTCTTGTCAGAAAAGAGCTTCTGGTTTAACCACGCTATCAAGAGAGCCAAATCCTCTGCTTACAATTTTCACATATGATTACTAAAAGAGTTTTCCAAAGAGTAGCTTCTGGTGTTGCATATTTCAAGATGGTTTTTCTCATATATGTTTGGGATTGAGTATCACAGAACTCTTTTATATTTAGATATTTCTAAGATTTCTGTCCTGTACTTGTCCTCCTAACATCGAGGCTCACTGGATTATAGGAATATTTGTGGAATTACTCAAAGCAATCTACCCATTTAATAAAATCCTTATCAAAATACTAACAGCATTTTTCACAGAGGAAGCTCAAACAAACTTAAATGTAAATGGAACCTTAAAAGATCTCGAGTAGGGGAAGCAATCTTGAGAAAGAAAAACAAACAGGTATCAAATTTCAAACTATATAACAAAGCTATAGTAACTAAACAGAATGGTACTGGCACAAAAAGAGACACACAGATCAACGGAGCAGAATAAAAAAAAAACCAGAAATGGAAGGACCCACAACTATATGGTCAACTAATCTTTGACAAAGCAGGAAAAACTATACAATGGAAAAATAAAAAAACAGTGTCTTCAACAAATGGTGTAGGGAAAACTGGATGGTGACATCCAGAAAAATGAAACTGGACCAAGTCCTTATACCATATCCAAAAATGAATTAAAAATAGATAAAGACCTAATGTGAGGCAAGAAACCAGCAATTCCTAGAGGAAAATGTAGGCAGCAACCTATTTAACCTTGGCTGTAGCAACTTCTTACTAGATATGTCTCCAGAGCAAGAGAAACAAAAGCAAAAATAAACTATTAAGACTTCATCAAGATAAAAAGCTTCTGCACAGCAAAGGAAACAAGCAACAAAACTAAAAGGCAACTAATGAAATGGGAGAAGGAATTTGCAAATGACATATCTGATAAAAGATTAGTCTCTAAAATCTACAAAGAATTCATCAAACTCACCACCAAAAGTAAATAAACCAGTTAAGTAACAGGCAGAAAACATGAATAGATATTTTTCCAAAGAAAATACTCAGATGGCCAGCAGACACATGAAAAGATGCTCAACATCACTGATTATCATGGAAATAAATATCAAAACCACAATTAGATACCACTTCACACCTATCAGAATGGTTAAAATTAACAACACAGGAAATAAGAGATGTATAAGGGATGTTGGCAAGGATGTGGAAAAAAGGAAACCCTCTTACATTGTTGGTGTGATTGCAAACTACTATAGCCATTCTGGAAATCAGTATGGAAGTTCTTCAAAATGTTAAAAATAAAACTAGCCTATGACCCATCAATTACACTACTAGGTATTTACCCAAAGGGTGCAAAAATACTAATTCAAAGAGATACATGCACCTGATGTTTTAGTAGCATTATCAACAATAGTGAAATTATGGAAAGAGCCCAAATGTTTATTGACTGATGAATGGATAAAGAAGAGGTGGTATGCATATGCAATGGAATATTACTGAGTCATCAAAAAATGAAACCTTGCCATTTGCAAGGACATTGATGGAGCTAGAATGTATTATGCTAAGGGAAATAAGTCAAAGAAAGATAAATACCATATGATTTCACTCATATATGCAATTAAAGAAACAAAACCGATGAACGTAGGGGGAGGGAAAAAAAGGGGGAGCAAACCATAAGAGACTCTTAACTCTCGAACAAAATGGGGGTTGGTGGAGAAGAAGTGGGTGGGAGATGTGCTAAATGGATGATGGGTATTAAGGAGGGCACTTCTGTTGAGCAGTGGGTGTTGTATGTACATGATGAATCACTAAATTGTACTCCTGAAACCAATATTACACTACATGTTGACAACAACAATGACAATAAAAGGAACATCTATGGAACTGCTTATAATTACTATATTAAAAAAGCAGAGATGTAGCACATAAATATATCTCACTGAAGCCATAACTCAACACCCTCTTAAGCTAGACCCTAGCAATGCTAGAGGCCACACCAATGCCACCCAAAAGAAAGAAAACTGTGAATAATTAAAGTATAAGAAGATTGTTTTTTACCTTTCAAGACAAAAATATCCTACTTTCCCAAATTGTACAAAAACAAAAAAAGATGTGAATACTTTGCAAGTGCTTCCTACATTGTAAGTGAACAGTCCTAAAGCTTATGTGTTATTAGCCTCATAGTATATGTTTTTTTCTTATTAAATATAAAGTATGCTTAGCATTGCTCGGAAATGGGAAACAAAGACTTTGAAATAAAATTTTAATTGGCAGAAACTTACGTGCCTAATTTTGACAACATTGAGGTTTTTGGTGTGTTTAATAATTGCAATACCTGTGGAAACTTAAGGACAGAAATTCTAAACAGTACAGAATGAGTAAATAGAATTTCGTAAGCAGGAAAAATAAAATGCAGAGAGGGAGCAAAGACTCTGAAGGCCGCATGTTGCTTGGACCTGTTTTGCTTTGTTTGGAATAAGAATGACTTGAGCCTATCTAATTGCTAATGAAAGAAAAACAAGAGCAATGGAGAAGTTAAAAGGTAAAGGTTAATTGACAGCCCAAGTGTACTGAAAAAGTAGAAAGATGAAAGGAGAGAAATCATCAAACTTAAGGAAAGAAATGATTCTATTATAATGGAAAAAATGAAAAAAAGGATGAGGCTGATGGAGAAAGGGTTATTCATTATACTTAGTCATGTTATGACTTTTTTTTTACAATAGGAAAACTCATCTTTATGATCCAAAGCGTACAAACCTCTAAAGGGTAAATACAGAGGAATGGGGTATAACTCATCTACTAATCAATAATTTTAGAACTATTTAAGAAATGTGTGAGTGCTTCAATTATACCCAAAAGCAATTGTGACCATTTAAACAAAGATTTTGTGAGAAGCGCATTTAAAATTAAATTTAAAAACAATTTAGAAAATTGTGAGTTGACATGCAGTTGTGAAAAACAATACAGAGATGTCCTATGTGCCTTTTACACAGTTTCCTCAATGGTAATGTCTTAATAAACAATAGTACAATATTATGACCAGGATATTGACAATCTAAATACAAAACTATTTCATTGAAAGAAGGTTGCTTCCCTCATGTTGTTCTTTTATAGCCAAACTCACATTTCCTCGACCTCCCTCAATACACTTTTCCTCAACCTTCTCCCCTCCCCACAACTCTAATCCCTAATTTCTGGCAATGACTGTGTATTCATTATTACTATAAATTTGTCATAACAATGAATGGACTCCTACACTATGTAACGGTTTGGTAATAGTGTTCATTCATGTTGTGTGTTCCAGAAATTCCTTCTATTGCAGAGTATGTTATTCCAGGGCGGGTATACACAACAATGTGTTTAACCATTCACTCACTTAAAGTCACTTGGATGTTTCTGTTTGGGGATTATTAGGAATAAAGCTATTATACATGTTTGTATACAGATTTTTGTTTGAACTAATGTATGTATATACTCTAGAATAAATGTCCAAGTGTGCAGGTGTTGAGTTGTATGTGTGTACATATTTAGTTTATAACTTGCCAAATTGTTCTTTGGAGTAGCGATACCATTTTATATTCCACCGGCATTGTATTAACAAGTAAGTTCGTCTGCATTCTTGCCAGCATCTGGTATTGTCACTATTTTTGGTTTAACTATACTTACAGATGTGTAGTGATATTTCATTGTTTTTAGCTTATATTTCCCTAATGGATGATACTGAACATCTTTTTGTGTTCTCACTTGCCTTTTGGTATATTGTCTTTGATGAATATCTTTTCATGCATTTTGAAATTTTATCATTAAACCATTTATTATTGAATTTTGAGATATATTTATATAATTTAGATACTCATCTTTTAAGGTAATTTGTTATTTGTTGTTTTTAAGTAATTTCTCCAACCCTATTTATAGTTTGTCTTTTCATTCTCTTAACTGTGTTCTGCCGGGAAAAGTTTTAAAGTTTTGTGAGACACAATTTATAAATTTTTCCTCGTATGGATAGTATGTTTGGTGTCTAAGTCTAAGAACTTTTTGCCTAGCCCTAGATACCAAAATCTTTTCTGTTTTTTTTTTTTCTCCAGTGAAGATCTATTTCTGGGATCTCTGTTCTGTTTCACTGATCTGTTTATTTATCCCTCCCTCAATACCACACCATCTTGAGAACCATAACTATATACTAAGTCTTAATGGTAGCTAAAGTGATTCATCTTACTGTATTCACTTTCAATGTCATTTTAGCTGTTAATAGCATTGTGTCTTTCC
>PJEM01014674.1:0-33794 GCA_004023845.1 Helogale parvula | reverse complement strand
GGGGCTCTGGTCAGACCAACGAAGCGATGAGGAGACATGAAAGGCCTCCAGACCGGAAAGGAAGAAGTAAAACCACGTCTAGCTGCACACGGCGCGGTTTGATGTACAGAGATCCCGAGGGCTCGCCCAGGCGCAGAGCGCGAGGCTCCTCCTGAGGGACAGCGTGGGGCAGAGTCTCTTCCCACTTCGCAGAAAAAGGCCTAAGTGAGTTAACAGAGTCTTTTCAAACTCCTCCTCCTCTCCCACAAATGCCCTGCAGCCTTTGGAGCCCCTGGGCATGTGGGGAGCAGGTGTGAGCAGGTGTGGGCAGGTGTGAGCAGGTGTGGGCAGGTGTGGGCAGGTGTGAGCAGGTGTGGGCAGGTGTGAGCAGGTGGTAACACCAGCCAGTAGCAGCCGGGGCGCACCCCTGTCCCAGTCGGTTGGGCGTCCGGCTCTTGGTTTCAGTTCAGGTCATGATCTCACGGTTTGTGGGATCGAGCCCCACGTCGGAATCTGTGCTGACCGCATGGAGCCTGCTTGGGATTCTCTCTCTCCTCTCTCTGCCCTTTCCCTGCTCGATCTCTCTCTCTCTAAATACATAAGTTTATCCCCAAATTGAAAACAAAACAAAACAGAACAAAACAAAAACCAATCCAGCAGCAGTAAGGACTTCAGGAGCAGCGCTGGGCCTGCTCGATTCGGGGCCGCCATAGCGGCGCGTTGCCACGGCGGCAGGAAGCTGAGCAGCATCTCAGGGCCAAGGGCATGAATTTTCAGGACCCTCCCTCTAGGCAAGAAGGGGGCGCCCGGGGCCATAGGGCTCAGAACCAGCGGGCACTGAACGGCCCCGGGCGGCCGATGTGGGAGGACGGCCGGCCCCCCGAGCGCGTCTCCCCCGCGGGGCGCAGCGCACCTGGCAGGCTGTGCTCACTGCTTCGATGACGCACTTCTCGAAGCGTCTCGACACGCTGTCCTCTAGGCCCATGGCATCCCACTGGGTGCTGCAGAAGGCGGAGATCTGGGCGAGAGGCTTCTCCTGCAACACAGGACGGGGGGAGAGCGCTGGTGGCATCGACTCCTCTGGGCAAGACAAGCCCCCTCTCGCCCCCACGTTCCCCACACTGTACCAGGTCCGCGTGTGTCACTTCCCACCCACCCTGATCACGTCCCCCGGACCCCCTAACCGTAGCCATTAGACAAATGAGAATATGATGCAGAGTCTCTCTTTCCCACTTTGCAAAAAAAGCACCTGGCCCCGCAGCTGACACAAACAGGGAGACTGAAAAATAAGCGACTCCCCCTTGCTTCCACTTTCCCGAAAAAGATCCATTTGCCAGTTACACATAAAACTCTCATATCACGTAAAAAGGAGTCCGAACTTTCCCAGGGTCACAGGCTTCGATTAAAAATGAAGACATGGGGACGCCTGGGGGGCTCAGTCAGTTCAGCATTGGACTCTTGATTTCGGCTCAGGTCATGATCCCAGGGTCGTGGGATCGAGCTCCACGCTGGGCTCTGAGCTACGTGTGAGCTTGTTTGAGATGCTCTCTCCCTCTCCCTCCTCCCCTCTCCCCTGCCAGCATTCTGTCTCTGTCTCTGTCTCTCGAAAAGAAAAAGAAATGAAGGCAGTTTTGCTTCCCCACTCGTCACTGGGGTTGGTAAGGAATCTGTCCCATTCAGAGCTACTGCGCATGGAAGGACTTTACTCCACAAACCTAGGGTTTCCCCGGAGGCAAGATCCATTCCCTTACTCTTCCCTGGAACGTCACTTTTGGTCAAACTATTAAGGCTGAATCAAAAATGCAAGGTCAGGGGCGTCTGGCTGGCTAATTCGGTTGAGCATCCGACTTCGGTTCAGGTCATGATCTCATTGCTCATGAGTTCAATCCCTGCATTGGGCTCTGTGCTAACAGCTCAGAACCTGGAGCTTTTTCAGATTCCTCCCTCTCTCTCACTCTGCCCCTCCCCTGCTGGTACACACTCTCTCTCACACACACACACACAAATAAACAAACATTAAAATTTTTTTAAATGCAAGGATGGGGCGCCTGGGTTCAAGCCCGACAGCTAGCTCAGAGCCAGGAGCCTGCTTCTGATTCTGTGTCTCCCTCTCTCTCTGACCCTCCCCTCACACTGTCTCTGTCTCTCAAAAATAAATAAAAACCATGAAAAAAATTAAAAAGAAAAAAGAAAAACGCAAGGTCATGTTTACCCCACGCCAGGACCACCCAAATGCACCGTTCCGTGTCTCCGTGACGTTATGAATGGTACGGCTTCATCAACGTGCCCCTGAAAAGCACATCCCGGCCTCTGGTACCTGTTTGATTCTTCCTTCCAGGTCGCCCATCAGCGACTCCTCCCAGCCGTACTCCACAGGGAAGCCGATTTCCACCAGCCGCCTCCAGACCTGCAAAAGCCCTCAAGTCAGTGACGGCGCCGTGAGGGAGCGCCACACCGAATTCTATGAAAAAGGAAAGACTGTCATGGCAGCTCCGCGGCGCCGGACACCGGGGCTCTGACCGCGTCTCTGTCACCGGTGAGCAGGGTCAGGGGCGAGGCAGGGTTGCCCGTCCCAGTCCTGGACTTTGAAAAGGAAGGGCTTCGACGGGACCGGCCAGGACCCCCCCCCCCCACTGCACAGCTCGTCTCCAGCCTGAAAGCATTTCTCTCGTCTTATCTCAACCAAAGTCTGACCGTAAAACAAAAGTTGCAGGAGTGACCCAAAAATACCTGGGAAGGGCCCTCCTAGTATCGGGGCCCTCCTGCCGCACAATCGGGCTGCGTCACACTCGGGGCGGTTCAAGTTAGGGGGACCCTGTCTGACGAGGGGTAGGGGAGGGCGTCCATTCTTCTGTCTGTGGTCTGTCTCTTGATCCGACTGGACTCATAATTCTTCCATGAAGACATGCAGATTCCTTATTTATTTTTTTGGCAGGAACACTATTCAGTTGAGCCGTATTGAAAATGTATTTTCTGGGGGCGCCTGGATGGCTGTCAGTGAAGCACCCGACTTCAGCTCAAGTCATGATCTCACGGCCTGTAGGTTCGAGCCCCGTTTCGGGCTCTGTGCTGACAGCTCAGTGTCTCCCTCTCTCTCTGACCCTCCCCGGCTTGTGCTCTGTCGCTGTTTGTCAAAAATAAATAAACGTTAAAAATGTATTTTCTGTAGAGCAGGCAGGATGGAGAACCACCTTCTCACGGCTCGCCGGGCACCTCGGAGACACCGCTGCATCGGAGCCCGGCTCACGGAGACCAGGAGGCCCTCATTCCGTCGGCTCTGCTCGATTCCTCCACCGTGCGCGCACCTGCTTCGTATTAACTTATAGTCTGGATCCGCCGCTTCCTAACACTCCCTCCCTCTGAGTTCAGCCCTCACGGAGAACTTCTGTCGGAGTCAGTCATCACTGCCGAGCTACAGGTGATGGTTCTGACCACGACGGTTTCTTCCACATTCGTTGGTCGCATTCTCCACTAAGACAGGGAGCTTCCTCTCCCCTCCCCCTTCTGTGTCCGTAAACATGTTTCAAGCATTAATGAACAGTCATCCAGTCCTGGCATTCCTCATCTGGGTCACCAACTGTCCCAGGTTTGGCTGGCAGTCCCTCAGACGACCTTCTGTTTCCTTTTTCTAAAAGTGTGCAAGGACTTCAGACTTAGAGCAAAACTGCAGAGTTCCCACACATGCTCGGCTCGTGTTCCCCGTAAGTCCATGCCCTACTTGGCCCCAGCACAGCTGCCACGGCCTGGACGCTGGCGTCCCCGGAGCGCCAGGAACTGAACCATCGACGCTGCCCGGTTCCGTCCCAGGAGCCGACCCCGGACGCCAGCCCGCGGCGGGCCCCGTGTCTGCCACAGGCGTGTCAGGCTGCAGAGCCAGCTGTCCCTCCCGAGGCCCAGGTTTCTCATAACGGGGATGGTAAAGCCACGCCCGCGGGCTCTCGGCGGCCTGGCCGACACGATTTCTAGGCCTTTCGGTGGAGAGAGCAGGGAGCCATCCCAGCCCGCCAGGTCACGAGCCCACACCAACACTGGCCCCTGGCCCTGCGCCATGTCCCCCTTCTGCACGGTGAGAACGCAGCCTGGCTTCTCAGCCCCTATGCGGTGCGCTCACACCGATGACTCCAGAAGCGCCCCGTCCGTTCCTCTACCAACAACGAAACCTCTAAACAAGGTCCAAGATTTACGTGTGTTTTCTTCGTTTTGACCCCAGACCCTGGCCCTCTGTGGGGGGGGGGGGGGGGCTGGTGGGAGATCTGGGCGGATTAATGATCGTTGCCCCTCCGTGTGCCGAAGGGGAAAGTCTGAGACACCATCAGCCCTGCTCATGCACAGCGTAAACTGTGGGATTTAAGACTCGCCCGTTGAAGTGTCCCTGGGAGGCGAGACCCTGCTGAAATCTGGCTGGAAGGGGTGCGGGGGCCGCCTGGTGGGGCGGCTCATCCCCTCTCCACGGCCGTGTCCGGGCCGCTGGTGAACAGGCTTCAAGAACACGACCAAGTTCGCCCGTGCGTCTCTGATGGCGCCGGGCTGCCTGAGCTCAGGTCCACTCTCTCCTCATGTCCCCCAACCCTGTCACCTCCTCCGTAAGACACGGCTGACTGCCACCCCTGCCTGAGAGTAGACGTTCAATTACATTTAACTAGTGTCTTCGTTTTACCATTATTACTGCCCTGAACTGAGAACCGTTCGCGCCTGTCAGCCAACCAAGGCCCGCCCTCCGTTCGTCCGGGCCGCGTGCGGAGGACTCCGCCCAGGCTCCCCTTCGAGGAACTCTGCCTCCACGACTCTCGGCCTCCTCCAGCCAAACTGCCCACCGCCCTCCTTGCTGAAAGGGAGCCCGCAGGCCCCTCCCCGCAGGCCCCGCATCTCCGCACCCCCGCGACAGGCCCCGGGGGGGACTGCCGTGGACCCCGCCAAGGTGGCTGGTGGGCAGCGCGGCCGGCACGGGGCTCTCACACCCCGCGGACAGGGCGGGAGCCCGCGCAGCTCACCTTGATCTCCTCCCGGTACCGGAACTGGACAGGAGACCAGCGGCTGAGGACGAGCATGCTCTCCTGAAACACGCCCTGCAGCCACGCTCTGGTCTTGGCGACCGTCCCCTGGAAGACTGTTTGCACAGAATTCTTCTTCCCGGTCTCCTTCCCTGGGTCTTCAGCTGAATCCTCCTGCTGAGTGAGAGAGAGAGACTGAGGGTCCCCGTGCTGTGACTTGGGCCATTAGACGCCGCTCTCCCTTCCGGAGCCGCAGCAGGCACTCGCGAACTAGCCACATGGAGCCACACGCGTGCGCCCCCGACACCGGCCTCGCCTACGTCTCCAGGAGCTTCCACTTCCCTGGACTGTGTGGCTTCGCTCTGAGAGCGGGCGGCTCGGGCAAAGCGGGGGTCTTGGGAAGGATAAGCCTTCTGCTCCTGGGAGCCCCCCAGCTCAGCGACAGCCTGGCGGACTCCGCCTTACCAACGAGCAGGCCACGCCAGGCCACCTTCTGCAGATGGCTGGGAAAGGACGCGCCCCAGGCGCAGGGCCTCCAGCACTCAGGGGAGCCCCTACTGGAGTGCCATGAAGATCCTGGCTCCTCGGCCGAAGCGAGACCCAAGGCCCCTCCCGTCCGGCTTCCGTCCCACGAGGTCTCCCCTACTCCAAAAACTCCTTTCTCCCTGGGGACGGGCTCTGGCGATGGTCCCCTGCTCCTGCCGCACGTCCGTGAAGCAGGCGGGCACAGAGCCTCACGTCCACAGGGCTCGTGCCCCTCCCAGCTCCAGCCCGTTCAGCAGCACCCCGCAAGCTTGGGGGAAGCGTCAGGACACACGACCGGACCCACTGCCGCACCGCCCTCTGGGGAGGCCCCTGCCCACTGCCACGTGCCCCTCCCCCACCCAGCGGCCAAGCAGAGGTTGTTTCTCCATAGGAGCAGATGCTGTGGGGGAGGGGAGCGAGCAACAGCTCACGGACGGACAGACAGACAGGCAAGCACCTGCACGATAACCACGTAGGTGCCAAGTGGGGAAAGCGCGAGATGGCCTCTGGGCACATGAAGGGGGCTGTACCCAGCCTACGGCAAGAGGGGGCTCTGTCCATAAAGACGAGCAGGGGGTGGCGAGGGGTGCCTGGCCAGCGCCCGGGATCCGTGGACAGCAAGAGAGCACGGTGGCTCTCTGCTGGAAATTGGACATGCCCGCCCTTGCTTGAAATCTCCGAATGGCACAGCACCTTTTAGAACAATCCAGAAGGTCCAGCATGGCGTGGTTGCCCTGTGGTCTGGCCTTGTCTAGACCCCGGCCGCATCTCTAGCCACACTCCGCTCCCGGAGGAGGGCCCTTGAGAACAGCAGTTTCTCCTTCCCGGCCCGGTGGGGGCTGTTTGCGCCTCATATGGACGCTGGCCCTGCCCTCGGCTCCCAGGGCTCCTTCCGGGCACGCCAGCCTGCCGCCTGCCGCCGGCGCTGCACTTACACGGTCCCTGGCTGGCCCCCTCCACACCTTGCTGAGACCAGGCCCCGCTCTTTTCCATCCCTGCGCCTGGCACAGGGTGGGGCAGAGACGACAGCAGGGACAGCCCAGGGCCACATGCTCGTGTGGAGCCTTCACACGTTCCTTGCCTTGCTGTGTCTGGTGTCCCATCAGGGCACCTCACCCTCTGGCAGGACCCATCCAAAAGCTTGCTGAAAACTAACCATATACTTTGAAGCTCAGTTTTGCGAGGCTCTTTGATTTTCTGGCTCAAGTCGAGTCCTTTCACCATACTGTACATTACACTGATCGGGGAGTCCAACCAGCATTTAAGAGTTTTTTCGGTGGGAAAATGCGTATGTATTTTCCCCCATATATTTATGGAAGTGGGCACCTGCCTGTGATGGTTTAAAGCGGTTTCGGCAGGAAGCAGACATCTTAGTGACATTTATTTTAAACGTGTCTTTGGCATTTGAAAGAAGAAAAAGTGAGAAGAATAAAGGAAAAACACGCAGGACTCTTGCGTCACTAACACAGCTCTGGCTTCTGCTACGGTTAACAAGCCAACGGTCAGTATAAAAACGAAGTCTCGCATCATCGTCAGGGTGGAGGTCAGGAGCTCACGTGTGCTAAGCGTACAACATGGAGGAAGGAAGAACGTTCTGCCGTAAACAGGGATGGGCGTGAGTCCAGACACGCTGGGCCGACTGAAGCCAGCAGACACAAGACGCAAAAGAGTGCAAAGACGGGGAAAGCCCATCTTGGGCAGCAAGAATCAGAAGGGGGTTCCCTTGGGGAGGTGAGCAGAGGGAGAGGGGACAGGGCGCCGGGATCCCCCGCAGCCCGGTCCCAGGGGTGACGCAGGCACGCGGCTGCGTGGAGACACCGAGCTTGTGCATCTGGATGCGTGCCCTTCGCCGGTGTATTTAAGAAAGTGTCCAGGAAACGAGGTCACGCGGAGAGCCCATGCTGGGACACGCACTCCAGGCACACCGCCGCCTGCACCGAGGTTCCGTACTTGATCCCCTGCACGGCCTGCCTGCCTCCCTCCGTGCAGCCCGCCGAGGGCAAGGGCACAGACTCGGGCTCATGGAAACACCCTCGGTGCACAGAACGGAGCCCCGCATGGGGCAGGTGCCCGACACGTATTCTGAGGACACAGTCACGCGCTCCGTGAAGCAGCCAATCTCCCTTCGGAGTCGAGGCCGCTTGAAACCCCCAGTCCCTGCGGCGCGATGCTGGGCGTGAGCCCCACGTACCAGCAGAGGTTTGAGTGTGATGATCCTGCAGACGAGCTCAGCGGACAGGGCGGGTAGCTCATAAAACCTGGGTTCTTTTGTGATTCTGCAGACAGTTTCATGAAGTTTCAGGCACACGCTCAAGTAGGACTGGATCAAGGGCTCCTCAAGAATCCTACCCCACAAAGAGGTAAGAGAAATGATTGAGGTAATTTGGGAGAAACGAGGCAGGAGTACCCATGATCCATGACGTGTTCCTTCCCGTCCAACCCCCTCCGAGCAAGGCACATATCAGATCCCGAATAGGTTAACGTCTGGAACACTTCAACAGGTCCCGAACCCATGACCCGGACAAAAAGGACACAAGGGCTTTCTGGGTGCCTCCAAGGTCTGAACTGTTTTAACAAAAGCAAGTGTAACTATTTCCAAGCATAGTTCCTCGTCTGAGAGGGGAAAAAAAAAAGCTAGCAATGTGTATCACTGAAGATTAACATACTACATAAATTTTAAAAAAAATCAGAAAGATACAGGGAGACGGGGGGGGGGGAAGAAAGTGCTAGAACAGGTACAGTGCATGCATGGAGGCTCTTCCAGCTCTTGGGGACCAGGCCTCGGGGACCCTGGCTGACACGTGGCCAGAGCTGACGGGAGTGAGGTGCGGCAGGTAGCGTCAGAAAGGTACTGCGAGGGTGCTTCTGTGACGGGCCAGGGGGGTGGAGGGGGGGGCTCCTGAGGCCACCGGGGCTTGCCCTCAACGAGGATCTGACATCCCCACTCTGAATGCCCTAAGAATCCAGGGGAGGTGATACCAAAGTGTCCCGAGAACCTCAGGAAACCCCTGAGCCCCTCGTGTGTGGCTCCGTGTCGGGCCCCTTCGCCGTCTCAGAGGTCATACGGATTTGTAGGAGCACATGATTCCGGATAACTAGGTGAGGCGCCCGGGGAGCTCAGTCGGTTAAGTGTCCGGCTTCGACTCAGGTCATGATCTCACGGTTCGTGGGTTCAAGCCCCACATTCGGCTCTGTGCTGACAGCTCAGAGCCTGGAGCCTGCTTCTGATGCTGTGTCTCCCTCTCTCTCTGCCCCTCCCTTGCTCACGCTGTCTCTTCTCCCTCAAAAATAAAATATTTTTTAAAAATTTTTAATAAAAAATTGAAAAAAAAAACTAGGTGAAGCCGCCTTCGATTTTTATTTTCAACGGGCCTGACTTGCAAAAACCATGTAGAGCTCGAATGTTAAAGAAACACAGAACACAAGCATGAACACGCAGCATGGTGATCGTTTCAAAATAAACGGAAGACAACGTGTAGGGATAAAAAGCATGAGCAGCCCGCAAAGGAGCTGGGTGAGGACCTTCCGACCTCCACGCAAGTCCGGGCCGCTGGCGGTCAGTGAGGGTGACCTTGGGCAGGACAAAGATCTCATTTCACGTTTTCTACTCACTTGTCTTGATAAATATCCAGGAGGTGCAACAGCATCTGAAGCATGCTCTTGGCGCTCTAGGGCGGCCGCGGAAAAACACAGGAGAGTTAAACGTAACGCCACCGTGTTTACAAAAGCAGAACCAAAACACCCCCACGTAAATGAGGCAAAACGATGGATCTTTTTCTACCCACGAGTTTTCAGGTTCTCAGGAACCTACCTTCTACCGTTCACAAATAAAATTCAGGATTTAAGATTACACCGTTGCCTGCACCCCACAAAATTGTACCCTGGGAGCACCCGACCCCGCCCACCTGACCCCCAGGAGGCCAGGGCTTTGTGGAGCCCCCCGGAAGCAGAGCTGCCCCGCCCAGCCGCCCGGTCGAACAGCTGCCCGCCCGGGTCTCTGGCTTCCGCGTGCTTCTTCACCCTCCCAGGGTCGCAGAACAGAAGAGTCCTACTAAGCTCTGAACCTCTAGTTTCTGATCTGCTTTTGCATAGCGAGGACTCGAGAGCCCACTCTGGACCACAGACCTCCTGCTCTTTGAGGAAGAATCTCGTGAGCCTCTGGAGCCGGTACCAAGTGCCCAGAAGGCAGTCCAGGACGCGCGTGGGAAAGAGGCTCAGGTGGCCCATGAAGTCGCCCACGAAGCCAACCAGGTTGCTCAGGGGCACCAGACTGAACCAGGAGCGGAAGAGACACTCGTCCAGGTGCAGCAGATGGGCCTCCTTCCCCATGAGCTCAACCAAGTGGCCCCTGCAGAAGGGGAAACAGGAAAGGAGCAGCGGTGAAGTCAGCGAACACAGACGGGGCTACGTAATGTCAGAAGAGACTTATGAAGTCCACACTCAAAAATTATTTAAATGTTGGGGCATCTGGGTGGCTCAGTCTATTAAACGTCCAGCTCTTGATTTCAGCTCAGGTCATGATCTCCCGGTTTGTGGGATCGAGCCCCAAGTCAGGCTCTGTGCTGACAGTGCAGAGCCTGCCTGGGGTTCTCTCTCCCCCTCTCTGCCACTCCCCACCCCTCTCAAAATAAAAAGTTAAAACTTTAAAAAATAATAATTTAAGTGCCAAGTAATAAATCAAATGAAAGACAACCAATAACATCAAACATTCACCAAGAAAGGGGCCCCTGGGCTCAGTCAGTCAAGCCTCCGACCTCAGCTCAGGTCATGATCTCACGGTCTGTGGATTCCAGCCCCGCATCAGGCTCTGTGCTGACAGCTCGGAGCCTGGAGCCTGCTTCGGATTCTGCGTCTTCCTCTCTCTGTATCCGTCCCCTCTTTGTGCTCTGTCTCTCTCTCTCTCTTTCTCTCTCTCTCAAAAATAAACATTAAAAAAAAAAAAAGAATTCACCAGAACGGATGAAGGTTGAAGACATGGTGCTGAGTGAACCCAGCCCATCATGCCGGCCCGCTGCCGAGAGGTCCCGAGTGCGTGCAGATTCATGGAGACAGACAGGGGCTCGGCAGGTGGACGCAGGGGAAACAGAGCTGTCACTTAGCGGGGACTGAGTCGCAATGTGGGGACAAGGAGAGAGTGCTGGGCAGGGGCGGTGCGGCCATGTGACTATGGCAAACACCACTGATCTACACTGAAAATGATTAAAAAGCCACATTCTATGACGTCTATTCTAGCACAGCAGGGAATTTCACCAAGAATTAAGCATTGTTCCCAGCTTTACGGACACGCGGGATCTTTAAGACCAAGGCTGATTGTTAGTGACTGAATTTCTTCTATGTGGCCCGTATATCACTGAAGGGGATTAAAAATATATACAATTATATCAGTACTCTTTCTTTTTAGTTTTTAGTGTTTATTTATTTTTGAGAGAGAGGGTTGGCGAGCGGGCTCCCGGCGGAGGGCCCAGAGGGAGAGCGTCCCAGGCAGGCTCTGTGCTGTCAGCGGGGAGCCCAACATGGGGCTCGATCCCACAGACTGTGAGATTGTGACCTAAGCAGAAACCAAGAGTTGGACACTTAACTGACTGAACCACATAGGTGCCTCTCAGGAAATAATTTAAAATAACGTTTTTAACATTTATTTATTTTTGAGAGACAGAGTGAGACAGAGCACAAGTGAGGGAGGAACAGAGAGAGGGAGACACCGAATCTGAAGCAGCTCCAGGCTCCGAGCTGTCAGCACAGAGCCTGACACGGGGCTCAGACTCATGAACTGTAAGATCATGACCTGAGCTCAAGTTGGCCGCTTAACCGCCTGAGCCCCCAGTGCCCTGGGAAAGGCTGCTGGAAGCAGGACGTGCACACAGGGGAGACTCCCTGAGGGCCTGGGAACACAGCTGTCACCCCAAGATTTACAGACACAAGTGCGGCTCTCCAACTTACTGATCTGGCCTTTTTTCCCGAAACTCCGAGAAGGGGATTCCTTCCAGGGCCGCCCAGTTGTCCTCCGACTGCATCCTGGAGTCCTTCCCTTGAGGGCACGGGGCCACGCAGTGGTGCAGGACAGGCAGGGTGAGCACCCAGAGATCCACCGACTTCGCAATGCACCTCTGGCACAGGTTGACCAGAAACACTCGCCAGCTGGGAAGGGAGCAGAGAGCCCCACGTGAGCTGACGATGGCCGCTGCCTGCCCTGGGGGGCCGCCGACTCCTCACACGGGCCAGGAGGGGGCGGCCGAGAAGAGTGACCCGCCTGGGAGCAACATGGCACGTGTGGTGCAGGGGCGCACCCTCGGGCCCGGCCCTGGGTGCTGAGGGCCCCGAGGCCTGGGGACCTACGTGGGCTGTGAGCCCAGACCCTCGGGCAACAGGAAACCCAGATATAAGCTGCTCCGTAAGCGCAAGGAGAGAGGTGCCCACAGTGCAGGGCGTCCTCCCTACAGCCGCAGGCCGCTGACGCTCGCCGGCTCTTTGAACTTCACACTTGCACAAGCTCTGGACGTCTGCCACCGATTGTTTGCCCTTAAAACCTGCGTTCTCGTGCCGGGTTATTTCAAGTTAGTGAGACCAAGAAGCAGGTGTCCAAGTCAGACTCAACGTTGAAGTAAGGCCCCACCCACTGTCACCGCCCAGCTCCCTCCACGCAGCCGCGGGCAAGACCGGAGGAGGGCCCTGGTCTCCAAGGGCACTGAGGCCCCCGGCCCCCCCGGGAGACGGAAGCTCCTTCAGGGCTGGCTGGGGCTCCGCACCAAGAGCGCCCTTGCCCGGCTCGGCTGAGCCCCGCGCGTCTGGAACTGAACACGGGGCCCCAGAGGCGGCCAGGAGAGCACCCCCGTCGCTCCGTGCGCGTCCTCGAGGGGAGCCCCCACCGGCAGTCTTGGAAGCCCGACCCCTCAGTCACGTGCCCACGGGGGTGACGAAGGGAACGTTCTCGGCCCTGGGAAGCTACGCGCCGACGTTCCCCACGTTCAGATGACTCGGCCAAATCTCAAAGCCTGGCCCTACTTCTGTCCCCAGCACACAGGGGTGTGGCTTTGTGTAAAAAGCAAATAAATAACCAGCGGCGCCCGGGGGCTCAGTCGGTGGAGCGGTGACTTCGGCTCAGGTCATGATCTCACGGTTCGTGGGCTTGAGCCCTGCTCGTGCTCTGTGCTGACAGCTCGGAGCCTGGAGCTGCTTCAGATTCTGTGTCTCCCTAGCTCTCTGCCCCTCCCCCACTTGTGCTCTGTTTCTCTCAAAAATAAACATTAAAAACAATTTTTTTTAAAATACCCAGAAAGGAGCATTCCAAACATAAAGAAAAGAAAAAGAAAACACCACCTCCCTGATTCCCATAAGCCTTGCGCATGCTGAAAACCTCAAGTCTGCAACTCCCCGGAGTGTCGGTGACTTTGTGTGTGAAAGACACATGTAACCGTGTGCCACGCTCCTTCCTGGGGCACACGTGCTCTCACGGCGCATCCGCAGCTCTTCCCACGTGGGCTCCAATAAACTGCTTTTCCTCTTTTGCTTTTTTAAGATTTTATCTTTAAGTAAACTCTACACTCAGTGTGGGGCTTGAACTCACAACCCCGATATCAAGAGTCACAGTCTCCACCAACTGAACCAGCCAGGCGCCCCAGTTTCTTTTAATTTAAAAAAAAGTTTGCTTGTTTTTAAGGAGTGATACACCATAAAGCTTCTCAAAAGTAGGGTACTCGGTAGAAAAGTGATAGAAGTGGAGACAACGCGTACGTGCGGGAAGAGGCCGGACAGGCAGATCCGGAGGGACAGGCAGGTACAGTCACGCCGTCCCTCTTCCCTGGATGTTTGCGTCCCATCTGTGACACGCACTTGTACCAGCACGTGATGAGGATGAAGAGTTACAGAATCATTTCTCTATCTCTCTCACACACACACACACACACACGATACACACACGGTACCTCTGACATGTTTTGAAGATGTGGCTGAGGTCCCAGTGGAGGTCGCCTGGCGAGCAGACGTCCGGGCAGAGCAGGCGGCAGAGCAGGGCCAGGTCGTCCTCCGACACGGGCAGGGCGAACCTCTCCACCGCGAACAGGAGGACCAGGCCCAGCCGCAGCTTCCTCCTCACCGGGTGGCCCTCGGGCCAAGGGTCCCCAGTTCTTTCCAGAAACGGCGCCGACTGGTGTGTCAAATACGACCAGAGGTTTTTCTTCACCTGACGCCAGGAGAGAAGGAAGACGCGTCCATGGGGTCGTGACCCTCAGGGCTGTGAGGGCCGCCCCATGTTCTCCCTCCGTTCTGTGTCACCTGGGCAGGGGACCACGGCCCACGAGGGGCAGACACAGCTCCATGGATGGGTCACCCCCTTCCCTGCCTCCCTCCCAGACCCTCAGCACCCCTCTTCTTCCCCGGGCCTTTGATGAAAGCCACCAGCAGACGTGTCCAAAAGCCCTGTGGGGGGGGGGGGGGCCCTCCACACTGACAAGGGTCCGACTGTCATTTCAGAAATGGTCTCCAAACTGCCAGAGCCATCCCACAATGTGGGGGGACAGGTGACGGAGAAGGGGTCCCACTCCTCCTTTCTGCTCTGCCAGAGGCCAGGTGAGGGGGTGGGGCCAGAGGCAGAGGAGGGGTGGGGCCAGGTGAGGAGGCGGAGCCAGAGATGGAGGAGGGGTGGTGCCAGGGGTGGAGGGGTGGGGCCCCCTGCAGCACTGGCTCCTTGGGGTAGAGGCTGGCAGGTAGGAAGGCGGTGGCACTGACCACCCAGAACGGGAGGAGGGAGGCGGGCGGCGCGGCTGCCCGGAACCCGGTACCTCCTTCTCGTCGTACTGCAGGGCGCTCCAGGGCTGCGCCTGGCCTTCGTAGATCATGGGCACTCTCACGACCGAGTAGAACTGCTGGAACTGGGTAAAGAAGCTCTTCAGGTTGATGGCGTCCCAGGTCTGCAGGATGCTGAAAATGCTGTCCAGCATGACGTTGGCCGCGATCTGCTTCCCCCTCACCAGCTCCTTCCGCGTGCCGTCGGTGATATGATCTATCACCCTCTGAATCTTCCCCGGGGGCTTCATGCAAATTATATCATCGTACTGGTGCCAGTCTGCGGGCAAGAGCAGGAAGCAGCTACAGGGCAGACCGACTAGACCACTGACCACACACCCTCCCTAGGACTCCGGTCCCCGACGGACGGGGCCGAGGAAGGGACGGCAGGGAGGATCGCCGCAGAAGGGGCCAGGACACACGCGGGCCAGGTGCCTGCCGGCCGACAAGCAGCAAGGAGCCCGGTCCCAAGTGGGAGGCAGCTGTGCTAGGACGGGCACCCTGGTGGCTCCACAGGGATCAGAGGGGAGCACGGCTCAGCACCCTTGGAACGTGAGTCCCTTAGAAACCGATCACACACGGGCACCTGGGGGTTCAGTCGGTTAAGCCTCCGACTTCAGCTCATGATCTCACAGTCCGTGGGTTCGAGCCCCACATGGGGCTGTGTGCTGACAACTCTGACCCTGGAGCCTTTGGATTCTGTGTCTCCCTCTCTCTCTCTGCCCCTCCCCTGCTCACGCTCTGTCTCTCCCTGTCTCTCAAAAATAAACAAATGTGAAAAAAACTTAAAAAAAAAAAAAACTGAGCATTATGTCACGCTGATCAAAACTGTGCTTCCAAGCTCAGGTTTCCTCGACGCGGAGTGGGGGCTGGGGGTGCAAAGAGGACCCGCAGGGCCCCGCTCGGCAGGGGACGGCCGCACCCTGGGCCCGGCCCCGGACTCACCTCCCGAGCCCAGGAGCTCAGGCCTCACATGCAGACAGCGGTTGACGAACTCGCCCTCCTTCTGCTGACGCTTGTAGATGAACTCGTACTCCGCCTGGCCCTTGCCGCGCAGGACGACATACTTGTAAGGAATGGGTTTATCCAGGTGCTGTCGGGGGAGGGTGGCGCTGCCCTCCACGAGGGACCCATACTCCTGCAGGTCTCTGAATAAACAGGACACCGGCCGGTCACCCTCGAAAAGAACTCTATTTGGAAAACGTTCCTCCTCCCGCAACACAGCATGGAGTGCACACCCGCACACCCAAAGCTGGACGTCCACACCGACCAAGAGGAGGCTTCCGGAAGGAGACCCGGCTTCCAGACAGAGCCCACATTGGTGGGCCGCGCTGACACACGACAAAGTACGTGACAGGAGAACTTGTTTGAAAAAGTCAGTTTCCAGAAGCGTAAGCGGGGGAGGGGCGTGAAAGCCAGCCCTGGGCAAAGACGGCGCGGCCACTCACTTGGTGAGGTGCATCTCACAGACGTTACGGCTCCACTTGGGCTTCCCGAGCTCCTCGCCGCCCCTGACAACCAATCTGTGGGCCGTGGGGTCGAATCCGAAATGCTTCGAGATGATCGCGTGAAAGTACAGCGTGACCCCGTCCTGCAGACTCGCCGAGCTGGAGCTACGCCAGGAAGGGAGACACCAGCCAGCTTGAGGTGGCTGCGCGTACGCACGCGCACACACGCACGCGCACACACGCACGCACACACACACACGCACACACGCACCATAGGGTCCCTGCTTCTCGACTGTGTGCGAACACGTGCCCCGGCCAAGTGCCAGAGCAACCCCACTCCAGACAGACCGCGCGCCACGGGGGCCCTCTTGGGGGTGGGCATAGGGTGGGGACCGTCTCTGCCCAGCTGTGAAGGGCTGGAGGCAGGGGCAGGAGGGGGGCTGCCGAGGACCCTGGGTCGGGCCCGTCTCTCCCCTGCACTGGACCCCGGGGCCCACGCGGCCTCCGGGCCCCCAGGGACCGTGCGCTGGAGCACGTGAGCGAGGAATGGGGGCGGTGTGACCTTGCCCCGCTCGCCGTCCCCAGGACGGGCAGCCTGGGAACACAGGGCCCTGCCGGAGGGTGGGCATGGCGGGAGGCGGCGCCCGTGTCCCCAGGGCAGGCTGTGGCCTTGCTGCAGAACGCCGGGGCGCACACCCTACCTCGGCTTCATGTCACCCACTCCGGCTCTGCGGTTCTTCTCCTCCTTCTCGTTCTTCACAGCAGCCGCGTACGTCCTGTTACTCTCTTCCGGCTTCTTCGGACCCTCTGGCTTGGCCTTCTCCATCCTACCAGTCTTCTCTCCGCTAGTGGCCGTCTTGTCCTTGGCTTCAGCTTCCTGGAACAAGTCACCAAGCCCCAGACTCCAGGACCAGCCTCCACATTTGCCCCCTGCAGGTGACGTTTCTCCCGACAGCCTGGGTGCTCACATCCTTTCTTTCCCTGCTCGGAACCTTCCGATGCCCTTGGGCCCACCTGCCACAGCCTCCAGGAACCCCTTTGCAAATCATGTCCACGACCCCTCTTCCCCTCAATCCTAGAAGCAGCAGCTCCCTCACTCTTCTCTAAACAAGCCCCCCACGCTCTGCCACAGGGCCTTTGCACCTGCCATTTTTGCCTGGGATATGTCCGCAGAGAGCCACGTGGCTTGCCCTCACTCCTTCGGGTCTCCGCTCCACCTGCACTCCCTGGAGAGGCCTCACCTGGCCGTGCTCTCTCGGCGCCCACACCCGGCACCCTCCCCTCTCACCCTGCTCTCCCCCACGGCGCTCCCCACGCCTGACTTTGCTTTCAGTCTTTCCCCCAGAGAACGTGAGCCATGAAGGCAGGAGCTGGCTCTCCTCCACGGCTACATCCCTAGCACCCGAAAGAGCATCACCAAACGACTGAAGGAAGGCTGAGCTTTGGAAGGAAACAGATGGTGGGACAGATGGCAGGCACGGGAGGCTCCCAGGGACGGGAGGCTCTACCTGGAGGTGTCCTGGGGGCGCAGGGGTGCTCGCTGGCGGCTGTTTTGTTTTCTGAGGCTTGGCTTTACCTTCTCTCCTGGCCTCCCCCGCTGCCTCAGCTGGCCTGGCTGTGGCCGCATCTTCCTGGAGACGACAGAGGCCCCGAACGTCAGGGAGCAGGTGCCGAGACGGGGTGAGGGTCAGCGTCGCCACCCCCAGCCCAGGGGAGGGATCTGCAGCTCCAGGAGGGGCACCATCCCTGGGGACCCAGGGCCCTTCCCGGGGAGGGAGGTGACGTGGAGTTGCTTGGGAGGGTGAGCGGGCGCCTCCATCCTCTAACGACTCACCCCGGAGGCCCGAACCCCGGCCCGCTGCCCGGCGCTCTGCGGTTCTCTCTGGGGCTCCGAGCCGCCCACTGGGTCAGGTGGCGGGTGCTCCTGAGCCGCATCGTCCTTCCCGGGACGGTCTCCACCAGCAGAGGCCGCCGGGCCAGCCCCCTCCGGCGGCAGGCCGCTGTCCTCGGAAGGTTCCGGGGTGTCGTGGTCCTGGCCGGGCGGGCCGGCCTCTCCCGGAGTCCGGTCGTGCAGGGGGCTGCCGCCAGCCTCGCCCTGCCCCACGGGCCCTCGGTGCTCACCACCCTCCGGCGGGGGCGGATCGGCGCCCGGGGTCTGGCCGGCCGGCCCACCTTGCGGATCTTGGCTTCGGGGTGGGGGCGCGTCCGGGAAGCCGGGGTCGGCCAGCGAGCTGGCGCCGCAGGGGCACGAGGAGGCCTCCGCCAAGGAGTCGAGCTCCGCGCAAGGGGAGCCGTTCGTTTTCTTTCCCCTGTTCCTTCTCTTCCTTTTGCTCTAAACAGAAAAAGACGCTAAGTTTAGTTCCTGGGGTCACCGCACTCTCCCAGCGTTGTCCTCCAATTTCAACGTCACGTGTGCCAAGTGTCGCTTGCCCAGACCCCCTTGTAGCTGTGAAATCTGCCATTTCCTTATCTTGGAAAGACTGAAACGGAGACACAAACGGACGGGGGCGGTGGGCGGAGCTGAGGGACAGGAGGCCTCGTCATTCTGCCAGATCACAGCTGAGACCCTCACGCGGGATTCCTTCCAAGGGGACATCGTCCCTGGAAGTGTGGTCTGGTATTCATTCATTTATAGGAAGAGAAGGCAGGAGTGGGGGAGGGGCAGAGAAAGAGAGAGAATCCCAAGCAGGTTCCGCACCGTCAGCGAGGAGCCCGACTGGGGGCTCGAACTCCCGACCTGCGAGATCACGCCCTGAGGGGAACCAAGAGTCGGGCATTTAATGGCCTGAGGCCCGCAGGCGCCCGTAAGCGCGGCCCTGGGCCGTCACGGAGCGCGGGCCTCCACGATCCGCACTCCCGGACGCGAGTATTTCGTACGTGACACCGAGAGAGAAAAAGACGAGGCGGAAAACAGACGGCCGTGGGAGGAGGCGGGTCCCGCCGAGAGGCCCTCGCCCAGCGGCCGGACACCTCCCCCCCCCGCGCCTCGGAACCGGAACCGGAAGCACCTAGGGCCTCGAAACCGGAAACAGCTAGCGCCTCAGAACCGGAACCGGAAACAGCTGGTGCGGGCCGTTGTGGCGGGACCCTCCGCGGCGCGACGCCCGACCTCGCCGAGGCGTCCGGCTCCGGAGCAAATGGACGGCAGTCGTGGGTTCCCGGGGTGCCTGAGCCCGCGAGTCCCCGAACCCCGGCGTGGCCCCCGGGTTCCCCCACACGCCCGGACGGGGAGGCAGGAACGTGCGGTTTGCCCGGCGGGGCGGGGCGGCCTCGGTCGGGTTTTCTCCCGGAGTCCTGACCGGAGTCCTGACCGAGCCTCCTGCAGACGCGCCGCCGGCCGGCGGGACACACGGCGTCGTCCGCGGAGGCAGAGTTCCCGGCCGGACAGCAGACGCCAGACCGCCGTCGTGGGCCAGGAAGCGGCTCCTAAAGAGCTCCGGGAAGGCGAGCACTTCTCGGGCCGCGGCGCGCGGAGCCGTCGAATGCGTGCTGACATGCGAGCGGACGGTAACTGGGCAGGGGCGGGGGAGGAGGGGGCAGGGGGAGCAGACCCGCTCTGCCCTGAGCGGCTCCGGCGGCGGCGTCTACACTAGGCCTCCTGAGGATTCGAACCACGGGTCCGGCAGAAGGCGGCCTGCACGGACTTGCGGCCCACGGCCCTCTGCGGCGTCTTCTCCGACTCAGCTCAGGCCGAGAGCGCCCTGCGCCAGGCGCGAGGGACGAGAAAGCAAGACATGCTCCTCCCCCACGAAGCCAGTGGCTTCGTAAAAGGGGCGGACTGCTGAGCGCTGGAGCCTGCAGAAGAGGCTGGAATCTCAGAGGTGGTCCCCAGCCCGGAAGGCTTCCTGGAGGAGATGGTGCAGGCCGAGTCGGAGAGACACTAACGCGTACTAAGATGGCTGCGTCCAATCCACAAAGAATCCCTGGGCCCCTACCGTCTGCGAGTGGCCAGAAACCGGCTCGCCCAGAACCCGGGCCAGAGCGTGGCCAGGAGACCGCGGCTCACTGCCCACCTGCCTCACCTGGGCTTTTCTTGCTCTGGTCTCTGCGACCAATCCGATTTTTTATTTTCTGTAGCTCATGATGCTTCGACAGCTTAGGGGCCTTGCGAATCATGGCAACTGCCCCTCCCAGGGCTAGCGCGTTCCCAGAGAGAGCAGAAGACTCCCTTCCGCAGGCAGACCAACCAGCCCAGAGCCCACACCCCCACTCACCTCCCTCGGCCGGACACCCCAGGGCCAGGTTCGAAAGGACTAGAGACCCCCATGCAGCCCAGAGCCCGAGATCACGCACGCTAGCCAGTCTGAAACCTGCTCAAACGTGCATTCTCCCCCTTGCTCCTCCACCTCCTGACCCCCCCACCCCAAGATCTTCCCCGTGTGGCAAGGCCCCTCTTGTGACTCACCCGTCTCCATCAGCTAAATAAATCCCAGCACAGACTGAACTGGACTGGACGCCCCCTTGCTGGGCTCTCCTGGTGACACCTCCCTCCTCCAGGGCTCAGGCCATGTCCCTGACGCCCTCTGTGGGAAACCGAGCCCTCCCAGACCGCGGCCTCTGGGCACCCCAGACGCCCATTTCTTTTCTCCTCCAGAATGTTAAGTCTCTGTTTGTTCACGGCCACACCCGCAGTGTCTAGACGTCCTGGCCCGCTGCAGGTGCCCAAACATTTTTGTTTCATTAAACACATTCCTCGGGAAGTCCCGTGCGTCTCCCTGCAGCTGACCAGTGTCTCTCCCGAGAGAGACCCTGGGGACCCCACAGCCCTCGCCCAGAGCCGGCGTCTGCGCTCAGATGCTACCGTGGGTGCTGGCTTTTCTGATTTACAAGGTGTCTTTTCCCTCTTTACCTTGTTTGCTCCTTTTTGTATTCTTATTTTGTCATGCTTGCTTTTTTAAATGTTTGTTTATTTTTGAAAAAGACAGCGAGAGCCAGACTGTGAGCAGGGAAGGAGGGGCAGAGAGAGGGAGACACAGAATCCGAAGCAGGTTCCAGGCTCAGAGCTAGTTGTCAGCACAGAGCCCGACCCGGGGCTCGAACTCACAAACTGTGAGATCATGACCTGAGCTGAAGTCGGACGCTTAACCGACTGAGCCACTGAGGTGCCCCTTCTATCATGCTTTTTATAGGCTGCTCCAAATCCTTCTAGAAAAAGATGTATATCTACACAGGTGACTTCTGGTTCCCTCCACAGATATTTAAGGGGTGGGTGTGTGCGAGGCAGGCGTCCACAGCTCCAGAGTGGGGGCCGGCGCACCAGAGGCCAGGCTCAGGCTAAAACCTAACCTGCTCCCTTGCCAGAAATCGAGTTTTTATACACGAGTGTCGCAATGATCATGGCCTGTAATCCTGCATGTTCTGGATACGGATATTTGCCTCGAGGCAAAGTTAAAGACCATGACAGGAACATGTTCGCTAAAATTTAAAAGTCCTCGGATCAGAACACACACCGACAGTGGGCTGAGGTCCGGGGCACGGGGCGCGGCCCCCGGGTGAGGGGGCGGGCAGGGGACGCCCACGGTTCTGCCGATGCCCGTGCTGAAGGGGATGGTGGGGTGAGGGCCACCTTGTTGGCCGCTTCTATGTTATAAACGTCCTTTGTTGTAGGATTAACATTTAATTAAAACGCTTTTTGAAGCTGACTGGGAAGGGATGCTAAGAAGCCTTCCAGGGCCTGGAATGTTCTCTCTCTGGAGGCACAGGGCACCGCAAGGCCGTGCAGGCAGCAGAACCCCTGGGGGCTCTCCCTGGATTCGAACGCTGTGCCAGCTCTGAGCGTGCACACAGGCTCAGGTGTGCCCTGCCCAGAGCGAATTAACTAGGGAGGGATGTCCGTACTGCTCAGTCCGTTAAGCCTCCGACTTGGGCTCAGGTCATGATTTCACAGTTCGTGAGTTCGAGTCTCGCATGGGGCTCTGTGATGACAGCTCGGAGCCTGGAGCCCAGCTCAGATTCTGTGTCTCCAGCTGTTTCTGTTTCTGCCTCTCCCTCGTGTTTCTCTCTCTCTCTTTCTCAAAGCTAAATAAGAATTAAAGAAAAAAAACAGAGGGGCGCCTGGGTGGCTTAGTCGGGTGAGTGTCCCACTTGGGCTCAGGTCATGATCTCACTGTTTGTGGGTTCAAGCCCCTCGTGGGGCTCTGTGCTGACAGCTCAGAGCCTGGAACCTGTCTTTGGATTCTCTGTCTCCTTCTCTCTCTGCCCCTCCTCCACTCACAGTCTGTCTCACTCTGACTGTCAAAAATAAATAAAGGTGGGGTGCCTGGGTGGCTCAGTTGGTTAAGCCTCCGACTTCAGCTCAGGTCAGATCTCACGTTCGTGGGTTCGAGCCCCGCGTCAGGCTCTGTGCTGACAGCTCAGAGCCTGGAGCCTGCTTTTGGTTCTGTGCCTCCTTCTCTCTCTGCCCCTCCCCCTCTCATGCTCTGTCTCTCTCTGTATCAAAAATAAATAAAATATTTTAAAAATAAACAAATAAATAAAGGTAAAAAAAAAGATAATACAAAAAAATCAGTGTGCTAATTCCTGGATTTTTTTTTTCATCCAAACACACCTCGATGTTAGAGCGCGTGCCCCGTTATCTCCCCGTCAAACAACCCTGAGCCTCCCCGACACTCAGCATAGAGGGCGGGGTCCCCTGTCCACTCACCCAAGTGCTGGATCAGGATGACACGGGGTGGGGGTGCTGCCAGGGACCCCGGAGAGGCACCGCGGCGGGGTGTGGGGGCGACAGGAGGGCCATTGTGGCGGGGACCCGGGAGGCGCCCGCAGCTCGGACGGAAGGCCGAGGTGGTGGAGTGCAGCCTCGGCCTGGCTGATCCGGGAAGGAGCGAGGGCTTCGGGCCACGGACGGCGACGCCGCGCACTTCCTCCCGGAGCCCGGCCGGGCCAGGGCTGTTTCTGCGGGAGACGGTCCCGCCATCTCCACGGACCTAAACGGAGGCTGTGCGGGGTCAGGGACGGGGGCCAGCAAGGTCAGGCTGACCCCCGGCCGGTGTTGCCGTGAGGACCAAGCACCAGCCTCTCAACACGCTGGCCAACTGCCAAAGGGACACCGAGGAGGACACAGAGGGGTCAGCAAGGCCCGTGTGGCACGACATCTCCCGCCAGGAACCACGGGCCACCTAGATTTGTTGAGGAAGCCCGACCGGATGCCCCCTGAAGCCACGGGGACACGATTGGCCTGTCCCTGCCCATCAGGCTGCCTGGTGCCTCCGGGGGCCACAGCGGGGTTGCCGTGGGGGGGTGGGGACCGCCTCAGTTCCCACACGGCTCACCACACGCAGCAGGCCAGCCAGGGGACTCTGTGGTTACTCAGCCATGGCATGCCTCAGTTTCCCCATCTGTGAAATGCAGAGGACAGGTACCCCTCCATCACAGGGTCATGTGAGGCCGGGATGGGACAAAGGTCAGGAACCTCACAGAGGTGCGGCTCATGCAAGGTGCCACCAGTGCTGCGGTGACCGTGACTTTCCCACGCCCGGCAGGGGCAGGGGCCGCCGTGGTGACCGTGTGTGGCCTTCTCCCAGGCCTTCTCGTCTGGGAAACAGGAAACAGTCCCTGAAGCTCCCTGCTCTCAGCCATCGGGCACAAGCAGGAATCGCCTCCGTGCCAGCTCCCGGGCCGGCCCATCACCCTGACCACAGTGATGGGCAGTTGACCCAACCGGAGCCAGTGAGGTCTGATGAAAGCCCCCGCCCGGGACAGAGACGCTTCCTCTTGCTTCTGTCAAGGCCACTAGAGAAGGTGTCCTCCTGTCCCTGCCTACAGTATCGGGAAGGGGGTGACTGTGGAGGCCGTGACAGGGTAGAAAGGTCTAGAGAGCTAGCGGCAGCCACTGAGACGCTAAGGAGGAAACCGACATCAGGAAGGCAGAGCGAAGACACAGGGACACCTGCACTTGGAGAGTAACACCAGGGTCCCTGGATCAAGCCCTGCCTGCAGACCGACCCAAGGCTTTCCCAGTTATGCTAGTGACTGACCTCTCTTACCGTGGTGATTCATCCGGGCCGGACTGCCGGCTCTTTACAACCGAAGGATTTCTAATAGTTAAAATAATCAAACTTCAAATTCGGTTGTTTCTGTCTTACGAAAGCCCAAAGTCAGTCCAGGTAATCAAAGTCCTAGTGGCCTTTGCCCCGTATGCTGCCAGCTCTCCTAAATCCACTCAGGCCACAGAATCCTCCAGGCTCCAGACTGCGGCACTTGTGGCATGGTCCAGCAGGACCCCACGTGGCAGGCGGGTGACGGGAGACCTCCGACCTCATGGGCAGGGGCCTGCTGCCCTCCCCGGGGAACCCCAATCATGTCCGCCTTCTAGAACGAGGGGTACTGTCCGCAGGGAAGTGTTAAAAAAGAAACCACAGCCTAAAATGGAGTCGCTTGTGCTAAGCTCCCCATCAGCAAGACTTCACACCCAACCTAATTGCAGTTTGGTTTTTTTTAAGTAGGCTCTGTGCCCGACACGGGACTTGAACTCAAGATGCTGAGATGGAGTCGCAGGCCCACGCCGGTGGAGCCAGCCAGGCGCCCCGCTGACTGCAGTGTTAACCTCCAGCAACGTAACCTTTAACCACTCAGCCTGGAATTGCCCGGTCAGCACTAGTGACGCCATCTGCCCACTCGACCCTCTGCGCCCCATCGGAGGGCAGCCTTGCTGCAGAACACTGTGTGCTTCCTAATCATGTCCTCCTCCCGTTTCTGCCTTGAGAAACCTTCCACTTTTCCACTCCGTTTCCACCTTTAAATACCCTCCACCTTGCACTTCTGCAGCCGGTTACACTTAACGGCTTGGCTTGCGTAAAACAGCGTGGCCACAGCCAGGGCAGGTGGTCCTGCAGAGCCGGATGGGCCTGGAGGGCACAGCTCGGGGTGGGGGGGGTGAGGGCGGGCAGGGTGACCCCCAGGGTAACAGCCCACGGCGTGGACCCGCCCACCTCCCCCCTGCGAGCAGCCTGCAGGATTGGCCCGGCCTGAGGGCAGCGGTCACCAGCCCTGCTCAGACAGCAGAGCCCTGTCCTCTGCTCGGGCTGAGCCTCCCCCGGGCCCAGATGCCCTTGCTCCTGGCCTGTAAGTGGCCTTTTAGGTCCTTCACCTGCGCTTGTCCGCGGCTGTCCTAACCGTCTTACTTCCTGGGAGTCGGTCAGGAGCCCCAGCGGCCGACCCTGCACCAGAGGCTGCCAAGCTTTCTGGCTGTTGGCTTTTATGTTGTTTTTTTTTTTTAATGTTTATTCATATTCATGTCTCATGAGAGACAGAGACAAAGTGTGAGCAGAGGAGGGGCAGAGAGAGAGGGAGACACAGAATCTGAAGCAGCTCCAGACTCTGAGCTGTCAGCACAGAGTCCGACACGGGGCTCGAACCCATGACCTGAGCCGAAGTAAGACATTTACCTGACTGAGCCCCCTAGGTGCCCCAATGTTGGCTTTTATGTTTAAGAAATGAATGGTCTTCTCTGACTCCAAATCTATGAACATTTTTATTGCCCTATTAGCACTTATGGGGTTTTTTTAATGAGGCTTAGAAATATTTATATAATCCTTTATAACAACTAACGAGTAGTTACCCAGATTTTCTAGAACTTTTAGGGTATTGTTTTACATTAAAATATGGAGCCGCTCTGCTATCTTTTTTCTGACCGTGGTATAGGGAGGGAGAGAAAATTTCAAGCAGGCTCCATGCTCCGCCTGACTCGGGGCTCAGCCTCACGACGGTGAGATCATGACCGGAACGGAAGTCAGGAGTCCAATCAATGTTCAACCTACTGAGCCTCTCAGGCGCCCGGATATGACGGGGCCGGGGGGAGGGGGATCTGGTTTCCAAACGGTGCAGCTGTGGCTCAAACATCCCGTCCTCACACACCCACAAGCTGATTTCTCAGGCCACCCTGATCCGTTACACACGCACACGTGTGTCCTCGCACACCGCCGCTGACCGGCCTCGGTCACTCCGTTAGAATGTGATGCTGCTGTGTTTACAGCTTCCGAGACATGAGGTCAAATCTCCCGTTATTTTTCTCTTTTTCTATATTCTTTATAGATCTTCTCACCAATTTATACTTCAGAGGAACTGAAAAACTTCAGTTTTGCATGTTCATCGATTGATGCAGCGGATAGATCTGACGACATCTCTATGGTCTTAAAACCGCCGCTTCTCCTCCCAAGGAAATGCTGTTGTGCGGCTGGTCCTCCGGATTTTGTGCCTGTCACTAATGGGCTCTCCATCTGCTGTGGAGGCCTTTCTAGGCCATTCTCCAGGCCCTGTATCGATGGCACTGTACTTAAAGATTTTACAGTTTTTTAAGTTTATTGATTTTTTGAGAGAGAGAGAGAGAGAGGAGGAGGGCAGAGGGGCAGAGCCAGAGAGAGAGACAGACAGACAGACAGAGCCAGAGAGAGAGAGAGAACCCCAAACAGGGTCTGTGCTCTCAGTGTGGAATCCAACTCAGGGCTCAATCTCGAGCCAAAATCAAGAGTCAGATGCTTAACTGACCGAGCCGCCCAGGCGCCCCTAACTGACCGAGCCGCCCGGGCGCCCCTAAAGATTTTATGTAATCGCTATTCCCAAAGTGGGGCTCAAAGTCAGAACCGCAAGGCCGAGAGTGCGGACTCTGCAGACTGAGCCGGCCATGCGCCCCTTGATGTCACTGTATTTAGGAAGTGCCTCAGGGGCGCCTGGTAGCTCATTCGGTTAAGTGTCCGGCTTTGGCTCAGGTCATGTTCTCACGGTTCGTGGGTTCAAGCCCCACGTAGGGCTCTGTGCTGACAGCTCAGAGCCTGGTGCCTGCTTCAGATTCTGTATCTCCCTCTCTCTCTCTCTGACCCTCCCCTGCTCATGCTGTCTCTCTGTCTCTCAAAAATAAATAAATAAATAAAAGCATAAAAAATTTTTTTAAAAAAGGAAGTGCTTCAGCAGTTAATTAACAGACCTAAACCCTCCAGCCACAGACCACACCTGCTTTGCAAACCTTCCACTAACAGCTGGTACCTAGTGCCTAGTGGTCAATAAACTTTGTTAAATTCATCGATTTAACAAAAAAGGGGGAGAAAATCTGCCACCTGCAAATATGCCTCTCTGGCGTATTGACGATCTTAAGCCGGCTATTTTTAAGAAGCTGCCGTCAGGAGAAGCTCTGAAAAACCAAGTAGAAATTACCCTTTCGTGAGAGGTATTTCCATGTGAAAGGAAAGCTCCTTCACCAGGAAGAGGAGTGTGACTCAACTCTCCAGAAACCGTTCAGGGGAGAAGGCAGGACTGGACCCTGCACAACACCGTGGCCTTATTCGTGCTTTTCTGCTGACCCCCCACAGCCGAGCCCTCCCGCGGGGGCGGCACCTGGGGCGGGGGCAGCTGCGGGGTCACCGCACCTTCCCCGGTCTCTCCCTCGTGCGCAGGACGGATATATGCTCTTCAGCTTCTCTCTGAGATTCTCCCCGTAATCCGTCTCCTGTCACTTTGACCCTGAGGCCAGCGGAAGGACCAGAAGGGTAGAGGGAACCCTTTCCTCCCCAGCCGCGGCCATCTCACTCAGGGAAGACGGTCTCACTCTCTGCAAAGTGACACACAGAACAAACCGCACGGACGTCACTTCAGCGTGTGAGGCCCTGGTGCTTCTGCTCCCGAGCAAAACGCGGTCACTGCACACATGTGCTACCTTCCCTTTTACATAAGAGAATCCTTCAAGATTCCTTTTATCTTTTTTTCCAAAAAAATTCTTTTCACATTTATTTATTTTTGAGAGAGAGACACACACAGAGTGTGAGCAGGGAAGGGTCAGAGAGAGAGGAAGACACAGAATCTGAAGCAGCTCCAGGCTCTGAGCTATCAGCACAGCCCGACTTGGGGCTCAAACCCACGAACCGTGAGATCACGACCTGAGCTGAAGTTGGACACTCAACCGGCTGAGCCCCCCAGGCGCCCCCTTCAAGATCCCTAAAATGCTGTAGAAAATTAACAAAGTCAGGATTTTAACTCCCAGAATCCAGAAGCTAATTCAGCAGGGCGTACACTTGACCCCTGGGTTCAGAGCGCGAGCCGGTGACCTGTGGTGTCCTCTAAGCCGAAGCAGGGGCTGGGCCTGGAGCGCCCCCAGCCCAGGCCCTTCTGCTCGCTCCCATGCAGAGAATCCTGTCTGGCTCGGGAAGGTCTGGCCAGGAGCGTGTCCCCCGTGTGTGAGCAGACAGTGTCCCAAGAAATAAAACGGTGGACGGAAGAGCTGGGGGTGGGGGGCACACGATGAAGCCGAAACTTAGTGTCCCACAAACATCTTCCACCACAAGAGCCAAACCGGAAAGCCATCACCACTGTGTGGACCTCCCACACGGACTCAGAGACGTTCCGAGTTTGGATCCGGACTCCCGAAATAAGGCAAATACCTCCATAAAGGTTTTCTTGGTTTCCCAGCGCATAAAACATTTATACTCACGCTACGCCGGCGTCTAAGTGTGCCAACAGCACCATGTCCAAAAGAAGTCAGCGTGCGTGCGTTCATTTTAAAATACCCTGTTGTTAAAGAACCCCAACCATCACCCAAGCTTCAGCGAGTCACCGCCACCGGTCCACAGAGCACCAACAACCCGAACACCGGGGGAGCCTGAACTACTTCAAGAGGCACCGACACGGGACCCAGAGACGCCAAGCGAACAGACTCTACTGGACACAAGCCGGCAGCCCGCTCGCCCCGAGCGCCACGAGCCCGGCATTCGCAAGCGCACCAAGCGTGCCTGTACCTGCGGGGCGTCTGCAGAGGCCGAGGCAGCGACCTGGCGCAGGGCAGGGTCCTCTTTTCTTCTTTTGCTGGGAGGGTGATTAGCAGCCTCCAGCTCATCGGATGTGCTGTCGGCCTCATCTACGCAAGCCTCTGAGGCACCTCCCTGTTGAAACACGACCCCCTTCAGACGGGGCAGGGGGACCACAGGCAGCGTGCGGGCAGAGCTCTAGCGGAGCCGGAGCTCAGGCCAAGGCGCGGACGCCCTCTCTCGAGGGCTCCCCAGCCCCACCAGCGGTTGGGGACCAGCAGGCAGTGCGTCCCTGGGGGGAGGGGGGGGCTGCAGGAAACCCAAGAAGGGCCCTGTGGACAGGCCTGAGAAAATCCAGGGGCGAGAATTGCCCCACGCCGAGCTGGTGCCCAGCGAGGAGGGCACACCCACCTTCCCGGGCGTGCGAGCCCAGGCCCAGCTTCCCCCGAGCCTCCCTCCCCAGGCCTGGCCAGGTGCCCACCCCACAGACAGAGCTGTGGCGTCCGCGGCCTCCTGGGGCCTGTGGATGGCAGGGCGCAGGCAGCAGGGCTGGCGCTGACCAGAGGACAACCTTGTCGCCCTCCCTCCAGCCTCCCTTTCTCCCAAGGGAGAGGCAGGGGCCTCGCTAGGTGTCCCAGGCCACCTGGCGGGCAGGGCAGAGCTGCTGCTCAGGTGAGGAAGAGTCTGTGAGGACCTCGCAGGTGGGGCCGGGCCTCAGCCCAGCCCAGGGTACGGGGGCCCCTGGGCCTGCCAGGCACCCCACGCAGGGGGAAGGACGAGAGATAAAGGCCAAGAGCTTCTGGACCAAGTGCTGGGGAAGGCAGAGGATCGGTGCGGAAAAGAAGGGCCATTTCTGCAAAGGGGACCTGGAACGGGACCCATGGGGGAGCCAGATGGAGCCCGCAGGGGACCCTGGGGATCGAAACCCAGTCCAGGCAGGGCCAGAAATCCAGGCCGCCTCCATCACCCCTCAGCAGGGAGCTGTGGGAGGGAGGCACTTTCGACCCAACTCAGCCTGGCTCTTCTACTAACCCCCCCAGCTCCCCCCACCTCCTTGCCTCCCTCCCTCCAGCCAGGGGAAGCCACCCCAGGGAGGGAACCATCCAACAACCCCTAGGAAGGAAGGGGCGGCCAGCCAAGGCATCCGGTTTGTCCGCCAACAAAGGGCCACCAAAGGAAAGGCCTGGCAGAGATGGTCACCTGGCTGGCAGGTGTGGCGAGAGCCCCCACCGTCCCCATTAACCACAACCCCCCCGCACCCCCTCCCATGACTGCTGCATGAAGGACTCACTCCCTCGGCAGGAGGCTGAGCCGGCCAGTGGGCTCCTGTCCTAGTGGGGGCCTGTCCCTCGGGTCCCTGGCAGAGCCCCTCCCCCACCAGCACGCCGCTTTCTGCCCCTGGGGGGTTATGTAGGGTTGCCACGGGCTGGGGTACAGGCACGAGCCCCCTGAGCGAATCAGCACACAACCCCGCCGGCCTCGGCCTGCTGGCTCCCCTCCAGCTTCCCTTTCCCGGGGATCCTGCGGGGGGAGGGGATCCTGCGTGGCGGGATCGCGCGCATCCGGCAGGCTGCAGCCCCCCCCTGCGACAAAACCAGGAGCAGCTTTACACTGAGGTGAAGATCACGTAACAGAAAAAAACCCTGAATCACTTTAAAGCGCGAGCACCCCACTCTCTCGCCCCCCAAAGGAGCCTCACGCCCTCTGAGCAGGGTCTCCCCACGCCCCCCCAGCAGGGAGCTCCTCTGCGCGCCTGCAGGCCGTCCAGAAGCGGCTCTGACCTGCTGGTGCCCCGTAACCTTACAGATCCCAGGGGACTTCCGGGCACCCCAGAGGTCAAGACAAACCTGATCCCTTGGGAGCGCCCTCCCTCTGCCAGGACACAGGCCACCGCCATCGGACACCCCACAGGGGGATGCCGTCAGGCGCCCCACGCTGGGACCCAGGGTTCCGGTCCCCCAAAGCTGTCACCAGGGCTGAGTCACTGCCGTTACTGAGATCTTCCAAAGGTCCAATCAAGCTCATTCTTACTCTTTTGCTCAATACTTGTTGGTGCGTCTCTGGAGGGACAGGCCCTCGGAGGCCCCTTCTCTGCCACCTTTGCCGGTATCACTTTACTTGGGTTTTGAGGTTTGTTTGTTCTAATTTTTTTTTTTACATTTATTTATTTTTGAGAGACAGACAGAGACTGAGCACACGTGGGGGAGGGGCAGAGAGAGAGGGAGATGCAGAATCCCCAGCAGGCTCCAGGCTCCGAGCTGTCAGCACAGAGCCCGATGTGGGACTCGAACTCACGAACCGTGAGATCATGACCTGAGCTGAAGTCGGATGCTTAACCGACTGAGCCCCCCAGGCGCCCCTTGAGGGTTTTATTTTTTAATCTTTTTATTTGGTTAGTTAGTTATCTAATCTGATTGCAAGAATTTCCCCGCATCTTCAATCTTTGGGAAAGTAGCACTTGGGAGGCCAAGGTCGGTACCGCCCTAAGGAGGTTACAAAGCACCAGCCCGGTGGTGCTGGGGCACTCCAGCGGTTCCGGCATTTGGCCACGGAAGGCCCCGGCTGTGATCCACCCTCTCCCGACCCTTCGGGGCTTTTGGGTTCTTTTCTTATGATGAAGTCAGAGAAGAAGAGCAGGTCACAGGCGCCTGCGCTGCTGGACGGTCCCGCCACGGTCCCGTCATTGCAGGGAGAGCGCCGCCCCATCTCTGCGAGTGCTCACGTGACATCGGTTCTTTAATTTGAGAAGTTCCATGTAAAAGCTTGCAGTTCTTTTTCTTTTCTTTTTTTTTTAATGTTTTATTTATTTTTGATACAGAGAGAGACAGAGCATGAGAGGGGGAGGGGCAGAGAGAGAAGGAGACACAGAACCGGAAGCAGGCTCCAGGCTCCGAGCTAGCTGTCAGCACAGAGCCCGACGCGGGGCTCGAACCCATGAACATGAGATCTGACCTGAGCCGAAGTCGGAGGCTTAACCGACTGAGCCCCCCAGGCGCCCCAGTTCTTTTTATTTTCAACGCTGGAGTTCAGAGGTCGGACATTTATGGATGTAACATCTTAACCGTTCTGGCAGCAACCTCTTGCCGACCCACTTTTTTCTACTGTTCTCTTCTTCATTTCTAAGAGTTCTTGACACATTGAGGCAACTCTTCCTTCGCTAAAGACATTTCTATGTAAACACAAATATTCTCTATTTTTCCTCGACCTTTTGCCCTGTGTGTGTACTTCTCATACTCTACGAGGTCTTTGGTTCTTTTGAGACTTTCTGGAGTCAAAAATACCAATCTTTTGTTTGTACTCCTTCCTTTTGCTTAAATTACTAGAAAGTCTTTTCCCTTCAGAGATCAGATCAATACTCAGGTATCTCCTCCCCAGCTGCCCTCATCAATACGAGGGTCGGACTCAGGCGGCCGCCCCTGGCCCCGGGATCAATCGCTTCCACAACTCAGTCTTACTGACTCTGCCTCTTGTGCCCCGTTTTTGTCTGATCTAGAACAGTAAGCCCCTCTCAGGACTTTGCTCTTTCACAGTATTCTTCAGTATTCTCCCCCATCTTTGTCCCCCAAGAGTCTTAAACTCGCTCTGTTTACGTCAAGGTTAAAAAAGAAAACCAAGGGGCGCCTGGGGGGCTCCGTCAGTTAAGCGTCCGACTTCGGCTCGGGTCATGATCTCACAGTTTGTGGGTTCGAGCCCTGCGTCGGGCTCTGTGCTGACAGCTCGGAGCCTGGAGCTGCTTCAGATCCTCTCTCCCCTCCTCTCTCTACCCCTCCCCTGCTTGTGCTCACTTTCTCTCAAAAATAAATTTAAAAATTAAAAACAACAAAACAGTCCTTCTGAGCTCAGTACAGTTTTTTACGCACAGAGCCGCGCATGCGCACCTCGGCGCCAAGCCTCCAATGTCCCACGTCCTACTCTGGACCGCGACTCGCCAGAGGGAAGGACACGTGCTCCCCACACCACACACACGCACCCTTGCTCACACCCTCACATTCACACACGAACACACTCACCCCACTCACTCCCACACATCCCACACTCCCCAAACATGTCACACTCACACACACCCTCCCGCTCACACACTCACTCACACACTCCACCGCCTGCAGCACACCTGCCCCGGCCCGACCTCCACGAGGAGCAGGTAGGGACCGGCAGTCCCGTGCAGAGAGAAGCCCCCGCTGGGCAGGACCCCCCGCCCGGGCCGCTGGGTCTGGGCTCCAACACGCGCTTCTCTCCCTTCGCTCTCCCTGAACCTGTCGCACGGTGCTCTGGGGGCCCGACCCCTGCAGGGAGGCGGAAGGACACTCGGCAGCGGCCCCCACCTCTGCGGGGACAAGTCCTTCCTGAGCACCTGCCTGTCCCCGGGGCTCCAGGACACCCCCAGGTGGGAAGAGGCCCCCGGAGCAGCCGGACAGCCAGGCGGTGGGAGCTGGGGCACCCGGACCCCGGCTCCGCTGGGAGACGCAGCGTCCGGGTCTGGCGGAGCTGAAGGAAGACGGCCACCCCGGAGAGACAGGAACCCAGAGACGGTGCAGCCGGCCAGGCCCAGAGGAGCGGGGTCACTGCACACGTGCGGCCAGTAGTGGGTCAGGCAGGGAGGGCACTGTGGGGGCCACTGCACGGCGCCACAGTAAGGACCGGTAACGCATTCGGGCACCAATGTGACCACAGCAGGAAGCGGCCTCCTGGCCACGCAGGTGGGGAGCGGACCCCCCCCAGGACCACCCTACCAGGGACCGGGCACACTCACCTTTGACCCGGTCCTGGAGACGCTGGAAGGCGGCTCATCCAGACTTTCCTGCTGGAGGTGACGGGAGCCCTGGGACAAGAAAGGGCCGCCGTCCTCCCGCAGCTCCTGCCCGAGCTCCATGTCTCCCTCTGGGGCCGGGGCCACCTGGGGACCGCCCTGTCCGTGCTCCGCTTTGCCCTCGGGGGCTGGCGTCTCCTCGGAGCTGTTGTTCTTGGAATCTACAAAGGGACAGGGACAGGCACACGGGTCACATCTCGGAGAAAAGCAAAGCTCGTCATGGAGAACCTGGATCCTCCCTGGACACTGCGGACAGATCATCCCCCTCCCCCCCTCGTGCGCTCTCCCTGCACACAGCCTCTGCTCCCGGTGGGCGTGCGGGCCCCAGGACCCTGGCGCTAGCCCCAGGGAAGGCGCGCGCAGTCTGAGCGTCCGGCTCTTCCTGATGTCAGCATGGGCAGGGTGGCCTGGGCCTCCTGTTTCTAAGTCAGAACACGCCGCTCCCTGCCCCCCTCCCCCACCCCGAGTCCTGTTTCCGGCCCCTCTCCTGGGTCTCCCAATACCTCCCAGGCCCCTGCCTTCACTCCCCCTC